>PVKH010004906.1:0-22770 GCA_004027955.1 Chaetophractus vellerosus | reverse complement strand
AGGGGAAGCAGCAGGCCTAGCCAGCCAGGTCCAGATCCAGAGCTGACACCTGCTTCCTCTGACGGCGGGGGTGAGGTGCGGGTGAGAGAGGTGCTGAGAGGACTGCTGCTCGCTCACCCCGCGCCAAGAACGCTGGAGCATCGCCGGCGTCGCCGTCACTCTGCCCTCGGGGTTCGGAGAAGCGAGAACGAAGCGAAAATAAGGGGCACGGGTGAGCCCTCTGCCCGCCTCGGCCCCGCGCCACCCGGCCACACCCTCACCCCAAAGGCACAGGGGTCGAAATCCGGTCCTGGGCCCCCGGAAGTCGAGCGGGTAACCAGGCCGCGCTGACCCCTACGCGGGGCACTCGCCTTAACATCTCAATTTTTAAAATAATTGTCCACCAGGGAATTTGAAACATTCTCATATAATTTTTATATTTTAATCTAAACATATTCATCTTGTTAAGTCAATCAAAAACCAATTATTGACAAATATTTCTTGCTTTCTTATTGTGGATGAGTAATTAAAAATGGCCCCAGTGTCAGGTCAGGATGACTTAAGCACTAGCCTTCCTGTGTGACCATCAACATGCTGTTTAACTCATATTCTAAGTTTCATTTTCCTTATCTATAAAATCAGGATAATAAAAGTATCTTCCTCAAAGAACTGCTGAGTGGATTAAACAGGGCTTCTGCATTTCTAATGTCCTTCTACTTTACTCTGCTGCAGTTACCCACTTCTCTGATCATACTTTAGCCCATGATACCTTTAAAATCTGAAATTCAAACATCCCATTCTCTTATCACAACCTCTTATTTTTCCAGGAATTTTGCTAAAGTACTCTGCTATAATTGTTCTTCAATCTCAGATGAATTTACAATCCATCAATCCCTCAATTTTCTTCACATCCATTGTAGTGATTTAGAGCTGTATGTACCTGAGAAAAACATGTTCTTAAACTTAATACATTCCTATGAGAGTGAAATCATTATTAGTAGGACCTTTTGATGAGGTTACTTCAGTTAGGGTGCAGCCCACCTCAATCAGGATGGGTCTTAATCCTATTACTGGAGTCCTTTATAAGTGGAATGAAATTCAGAAAAAGAAAGCCACAGGGGGAGCTCCCTGGAAGAGAAGTGAGAGGCCAAGAGAGGCTGCCATGTGCATTGCTGCAGTCTTCAAGGAGAAAGCACTGCCTTGATGATGCTTTGATTTGGACTTTCTCTTAGCCTCAAAACTGTGAGCAAATAAATCCCCATGGTTTAAGCTAAATAATTCCCTGATATTTGCTTGAGCAGTCAAGGAAACTAAAACATCCATCAAACTCTTCCTTTATAAAGCTCTCTCCCTATTTAGCTTAGAGTTTTAGGTCTCCGATTTCAATTACTCTTCTGCAAAGACCCTAAACCCCCTTGCCTCTCTGTCATTTGGTCATATCTTCCCAGTAAAATCCTAAGTCTGGATGAGCTGAATGCCATGGAAGAAGAAATTCACAGCTACTACTAATATTAATTAATAATAGCATAATTATATTGTTTCATCAATAGTAACAAAGGTACCACACTAATGCAAAATATTAATAATAGGGAGAACTATATGTGTGAAAGGGGTATATGGGAACTCTGTACTTCTGCATGATTTTTCTGTAGACTTACAACATCTCTAATATATATATTTTTAAGCAGGTAGCTGGGATTGAACTCAGGACCTCATACATGGGAAGCAGATACTCAACCACTGAGCATGTTACACCTGTTCCCCTAATAATTTTTGTTAAAAGATTTATTTATTTATTTATTTATTTATTTATTTGCTTTTTATCCATTTTACCCCCGCTTCTGCTGTTTTTGTGTCCATTCGCTGGGCAATTCTCTGTGTCTGTTTCCTGCCCTCTCTTCTCATCCATCTCCTCCTGTCTTAACCAGGATTTGATCCTGGGAACTGCCGATGTGGGAGAGAGGCGTTCAGCCACCTGCACCACCTTAGTTCCTGATTTTCTGGTGCCTCTCATCTTGGCTCTCTCTTGTATCACTCTCCTGTTACATCATCATCTTGCTGCATGTGGCACACCCACGCGTGGGGCCTGGGGGCGGGACCTGGCGGCACACCTGTGTGCCTTCAATATTTTTCTTTATTTTACTAGGGAGGTCCCGGGGATCAAATCCAGGTCCCTCCATATGGGAGATGGACGCCCAACCATTTAAACCACATCTGCCCCTCCATAATTTTTTAAAAAGTGGTCCATATTGTCTCCACTTCTTCATTTACCTCCCATTCATTCTTCAACCTCCCCAATATGGCCTCCTCCCAATCCATTCTATTGAAATGGCTCTGGCACTCAAATTTTCCAAGCCTGATCTCATGATCTCGTGTTCTCCTTCCTAACTCCAGCAATTCTCTTTTGCCAGCATTTCTGAGCTCAGAAAATGCTACTATCAATCATTTACTTATGGTAGATAGTCAGGAATCATCCTTGATCATTCTCACACCTATTCAATCAATAACCACAGTTTTCAACTCTTCTTTTTAAATAACTCTTAAGCCTGTCTAATTCTAGTATAAATGTCACCAACTATAATCTAAACCACTATCACATTTCATCTGGACAGGTAAAGTTTAGGCCTCCTAAACTTTTTTTGCTTATCCAGTTTTATCTCCAAGCATTTTCTTTGTTAAACCCACCCTAAAGACTATACTTTCAGGGATCATTTCTACAGTTGGTTAAACCCACCCTAGCCTTCTTAAGTTTCTTGAACATGGCAAACTCTTACTTGCTTCAGAGTCTGTGTACTTGCTATTTCATCACTGATCTCAAATTCCTATGCATTCTTCAGGTCTTAGCTTAAAAGTCACTTTCTAAAGTTCACTTCCCTACCCCCTTGACTAAGTTAGAAGTCTCTATCACTATTCCCATATAATTTTGCACATCTCTGTCATAGCACTTCTCATAATAGCAATCAATTGAAAATATCTGTTCAATGTTTTTTCTCTTGCTAGACTTTAAGTTGCACGAAGCAGGAAACTTACCTGTTCTTTTCTATGCTGGACATTTAGCACCGTAAGAGAAATAGGTGTGGAATAAATGAATGAGTAATGCTAAATAATTTGAAAGTTATTCTGTAGGCAAAGTGACTCTTATAGGTAAACAAGTAGGAAAAACAAAGAAATAATTGTACTACATTTTCAATATACAGTCATTCATTACTACTCTAAAGCATTTAAATAGGTATTAACTTTTTAATATACATTATACTAGGCACATAGTTTGCTAATTTGAATAAAATATAGTCTCTGATCCTGATGAACTCAAATCATAATGAATGATACAGATAGGCAAAAAAAAGATTACCATGTTAAATACAGAGGTAAATATAAAAGAGTGAATACCTAAATTTATACAGGGGGTGAAATTAAGAGAATAGTTTAAGTCAAACAGACTACTCTTTAAGTAGTAAGATGAGTCTGTTAAGCAAAGGAGGAGAAAAAGACATTTCTTGAAGAGAGAACACCTGCAAAAGTGTTGAAATAAACCTGGAATATTGAGAGAACACAGGAGTAAGAACATATGAGAAAAAGCAAATCATACAAAATTGACAATAATTTCTGGGTAAAGGTATCTTAAGGCTGTCACTACTGGAATTAGCCTAACCTTCTAATTTCACTTTGCTAATTATCAGCCTTAAAATTTCATTCAAAAAAAAAAGCATAAAAGCTAATTATAGGCAAAGCTGTCCAGGAGTAAGAGGCTTTCTTTTGTAGCATTATGTTCCAAGTTCCTCATGAAATCACTTATAAAGAAGCATTTGGATTACTATGTTTTATAAATCAGATGTATCTTTTCTTTCATAAAGAGCCCCAGGATGTTCATCCTGCTTTTCCTGGCCTTTTCACTGCCTTGGTGTTCCTAACCTACCTTTAACAAAAAGCATTTATTAAAAAAAAAAAAAAAAAAAGCAATTATGCACTCATCATGCAAAAAAAAAAAAAAAAGCTAATTATAGGAGGAAATTTAAATAACTGGAAATATTTTTATAATATTTGATAACAATTTGACTCTTTGGGCCAGGGTATTCTCATCTATAAAACTTATTAGATGACACAGTAAGTTCCTTGCAGTCTTAACATTCTTTGACTTTGTATTTTAAATGTATTCAAAATAGCCTACCTTCTGCAAATGTAACTGTCACAGTCTCTCTGAGAATATTCCCACTATCTGTAGTCCACTGAAGCTGAAATAGGAACCTTTATTTCAGTAAAAATAATAAAATGCTTATATTGGAAAAAAACATTAAAACATATCAATACAAGTATAATTTTATTCAGTCATAGTATAATTGTGATTTATTCTGTAATTACTATCTTCACTTGTTCACATTCTGAAAGGACAAATATATCTCACTAAACAAATCCATTTGGTCCCTGAGTTCAGATAGCAAGAAGCAAGAATATGGATAGCAGTTCAAATGGTAAGGACAATTGTTAATCAAAACTTTTAGTTCCTGAATTTAGGATAGTGAATAAGTAATTTGGATAGCAAAGAATAGTTGCTGTGGCAAAAAAAAAAAAAAAAAAAAGGAATCTTGTTACTGAGTTTGGATACTAAAAGATTAGAGAGCAAAGAATATTGCTACTTAGATTTTAATGCCAAATCACTACCAGAATTTTAATGAGTACTTTTGGGTTAATTATTGTAGTCTTCAGAACAGGCAGAATTTTCAGAGAAATGACTAACATTCAGGAGGAAACTACAGTATCTTAGGATGAGGCAAAATTGATATCCATAGGAAGTACATGGAACCAAAATCATCACTTTATATATTTGAGTCTTAACTATTCTATTTAATCTTGCCTATTTTAAAGGGGAAAGATATACATAGTATGTACTCAATAAATGTCTATTAAATAAATAAATAATTTTTATAGAGATAAAACATGATCACTTTAAAATGAAGATTAGTATTTTTTTAGAATCAGAGTTGAAAATTAGCTGATTTTTCTTGTGAAAGTAGTAAGATAATTTAGTCAAATCATCATCTGAAAGATAATAGATTTTACATTTCAAGAAAGACAAGTCACTTTTTTTTCTCATATTAGAGTTATTACATATGGCATAAAATAAGCCATCACTGTTATAACAAATATTAAGAGAAGTTGAGAAAGATTCTGTAATAAAACAAACTACAGCTGCTAACATACCGTTGCTGGAATAATCTCTGAGTTATATACTGTATCCTCATTTCTCAAGGATTTCTGTACCTCATGGATGTGATTTTTTATATCATTTACAGTTGGAAAAAAAGATAAATTATGTCTTTCAGGTACTTCGTCAGGTTTGAACAGTTCCCTTTCCACAAATTTTCTGTAGAAAATATAGAATAAAAATATAAATCATCTAGCAATTTGCTTTTATTAACACTTTTATTGTAGTAACATATATAATAGAAAATTTACCATTTTAAGTGTACAATTCAGTGGCATTAATTAGTTACACTGTTGTGCCACAATCAGTACTTTCCATTACCAAAACATGTTCAATACCCAAAACAGAAATTCTGTACCCATTAAACAATAACTCTCCATTCCTAGCTTGTCTCTATGAATTTAGCAACATACTTTTAGATAAAATGAGAGAAATATTCTCTTTTAGCATAAAATTCTGTAAACTATGGTTTACAATTCCATAGGTAATTTATATTTTTCTACTTATTAAAGAAACAATAATTTTATTGACTTAAAACTTGTATATCTTAGAGTAAGCTTTGACATTGTTATGAATTTAATTGAAAGGAACTATTATTTTCAAGTTTTTTTTTTAAAGATTTATTTATTTCTCCCTTCCCACCCTCGTTGTTTTGTGCTTGCTGTCTGCTCTCTCTCTGTTCTTCTGAGTCTACTTGTCTTCTCTTTAGGCAGCACCGAGAACCGATCCTGGGACCTTCCAGAGCGGAGAGAGGCACTCAATCTCTTGCGCTACCTCAGCTCCCTGGTCTACTGTGTCTCTTATTGTCTCTCCTCTGTGTCTCTTTTTGTTGCATCATCTTGCTGTGGCCAGCTCTCTGCATGGGCCAACACTCCGTGCAGGCCAGCACTCCTGTGTGAGCCAGCACTCCTGCACAGGCTAGCCATTTCGCGTGGGTCAGCATTCCGTGTGGGCCAGCACTCCGCTTGGGCCAGCTCTCTGCTAGAGCCAGCTCACCATGCTGGCCAGCTTGCTTTTCACCAGGAGGCCCCAGGAATTGAACCCTGGACCTCCTATATGGTATATTGGAGGTTAATCGCTTGAGCCACATCTGCTTCCCAATTTAATTTTTTAATGCTTATTGTGTCAGGCACTGTACTGATCACTTTATACCAATTATCTCCTTTAATCCTTACTATAATCCCGTGAGACAGGTACAATTATCAGTCCCATTTTACAGATGAGGGAACTGCTGAATACAGAACCTAAATATTTGCCCAAAGTCACATACCCACCTAATAATTAAGAGAGCTTGGACCTATTAACAGGTTATATGCATAAAAATCATGTTATACTGCTTCTACAAAAGCACAAATTAATATTATATGAAATATGATATGCTCAAATTTTATAAGTAGAGAAAAGATAGAGATAGAAGGCAGCATTGCTACATAATTTTATAAAAATAAATATGCTTTCTACATCAAATCAGAGAGCTTTACTGTACCTCTGTTCTTAACATTCAAGTTTTAGGAAATAGTGGATGGTTTTGGCTTAGTTCTAACAATACCCCAACAAGAATAAATAAAAAATATTTAAGAAAGCTTGTAAGAAAAGTCATGAATTAAATAGTTCTAGAAAGTACTCATATTGTTTTTCAGGTCAGACTACATAAAAACCAGTAGGAACAAGGTCAGTTAAATACCAGAAATCATGGTGTACAACATGGGTTGTACAGTTACACCTATAGCCCGTGTATTTAATCTGCCTCTTAAGCCAGTTATTTAATCATTTTGATTTTCCATTTTCTCATCTGTAGAATGGGGATAAAGATACCAACTTCATAGAGCTCTTCTAAGATTAACTTAGATCATATATATAAATCACTTAGCACAATACCTGGCACACACATAACAATAATAGCAATAATAATTTATTACATACTGAATATTGATAAATTAGACCAGAGTGCTAAAAATCAAATTTCATTAAACAAAAAACTTCCAAATTCTTTCATTGTAATAAAGTTTAATTGTGTTTCAATCATTGAAAGAAGCAATCTTTCCTAGGTTCTAAAAATCTTTGGTTCTACAAAGGTATTTTTCTGTAAATGTATTTGTTATATAGTTCAATCTATGTCATTTAGATCTACTCCAATTTACCAAACTTGAAAATGGAATGTCTCAAGCGAGTAATTAGGATCACCATAAGCCACATTATATTATGGCTTGCCAAGCATCTGTTAGAAAATAGTTCATAAATAGGATTATTTTTAAAAATTAATAAACTATATTCCTATCTACTTTCATAGTAGATATCCTGAATAATGTTGTATATTATTTAACCAATCAACAAAAGTATAAAAGAACAATTTGTTTCTACTCTACCTTAGCTGTTTCCTTACTGCATACACTTGCTCTATTCCCTGTGATACTAATTCTTGAATCTTATGTGCTACTTGAGGATGTAGACGTGAGGGTAATGCACAATTCTCATCTCTAACTGCATTTTCCTCTTCTTCAAGAGAAGACATAGGAAAAGGGGAAGGTGAAGAAGGAAGGCAGGGAGTCTCCAATTCATGATATTGATGAGCCTGCTGTGTAGGTAGCTGTACATACCACCTGGTAAGAGAAAGTAATTAAAGTTTTATTATTAGACAAGGCTAGAATCACAACCAGTTATGTTAATACTCAAGAGAAGGAATAAAATTTTAAGAAAAAATATATATGATTATACCATACTAAAAGTTTTAAATGTTCTCTAACTCTTCTAAGATTGGTTTTATACGCAATTAAATAAAATTCTTTGTAAACCTTTACAGACTTTCATTATGGCCCTAAAATTGAAGAAGGCATGTAAGGATTTATGTATATATATAAATGGTATTTTAAACTTATTAAGTAAATTTTACCTCAAAATAAAGAGACAATATTGTAAATCATCTTTTGAATTGTGTATTTTCCATTTTATCTACCACTTTTTCCCAAATCACACTTCTGTGTTACACCTACCATCCTTACCAAGAGTGGAGATAATTCAGAGCCTGTCAAGATTGAGCTATGTGGGAGATTCTTCTCTCACAGCAATAGAAAGCCACGATGGCAATCCCAGTTCCTGTTGGCCCAACATGCAAGAGAAGTCAACCAAAAGGTGGACTAGTGTAAAAATAGAGGCTAGAAAAATTAACTGATCTGACAGGAAACCATTTTAATTGATATTTTTGTACAAAATGTTTCCAATGACTGATAGTGCATGAAATGGAATCTACTTAAAAATTATCACAATATTCTCCAAACTGAAGGATCCAATTATTGACTCCATTCTTATTTTTTAATTAGAGAAATTGTAGTTTTACAGAAAAATCATGTGAAAAATACAATGTTCCCATATACCTGCCCATTGTTGACAATTTGCATTAGTGTGGTACCTTTGTTACAGCTGATGAAAGAATATTAAAATAGCACCATTGACTATAGTCCAGTAGGTATATTTTTCCCATATACCATCTTACTACTAACACTTTTTTTTTTTCAAAGATTTATTTTATTTTATTACATATCTCCCCTTCCCCCCCGCTGCGGCGACGCACCGACACTGGTCACGGCGCAGGCGCGGCTTTCCCCGCTTGTGGGCGGCTTCTGCTTCCATTCACGGCCGGCTTTCAGTTCGTGGGTGGCTGGCTGCGTTCCATTCGCAGACTACCTGCCCTGCCCGTGGCGGCTTTTGCCCTGTCTGTGGCAGTTTTTTGCCCTGCCCACGGCGGCTCTGGCCCGCCCATGGCGGCTTGCCATTCTCAAGGCGGTCTGCCCGCTAGGAGAGGTCCCCGGGAACCGAACCCGGGGCCTCCCATGTGGTATGCCGGTGCCCTATCCACTGGGCTATCAAGCCGGCCCCACTACTAACACTTTGTATTAGTGTCATACATTTGCTAAAATTCATGAAAGAAAATTCCTGTGCTTGTACTATTAACCCCAGTCCATTGTCCACAACAGGGTTCACTGTGTTATACAGTCCCATGTTTTATCTTCTAATATCATTCTAGTAACATACATAACCCAAAACTTCCTCTTTCAACCACATTCACATACATTATTCAGCACTATTAATTACACTCACAATAATTTGCTACGATCGCCAATATCCATTTCCAAATCTTTATAATCAACTAATAGAAATTCTGTATAAATTAAGGATCAGCTCCCTATTCTCTATCCCAATGTATCCCCTGGTAACCTTTATCCTAGATTCTAACTCTATGAGTTTGTTTACTATAATTAGTTCATATCAGTGAGATAACACAATTGTTTGTCCTTTTGTGTCTGGTTTATTTCACTTAGCACAATGTCCTCAAGGTTCATCCATGTTGTTGCATGCAACAGGACTTCATTCCTTTTTTACAGCTAAGTATTATTCCATTGTATGTATATACCACATTTTGTTTATCCATTCATTGGTTGATGGACACTTGGATTGTTTCCATCTATTGTCAATTGCAAATAATGCCGCTATGAACCTGGGTATGCAGTTATCTGTTCGAGTCCCTGCTTTCAGTTCTTCTGGGTAAATACCAAGTAGGGGGATTGCCAGTTCATATAGTAATTCTATATTTAGCGTCCTGAGGAATTGCCAAACTGTCTTCCACAGAGGTTGCACCATTTTACATTGCCACCAGCAATGAGTATTTCTATTTCTTCATATCCTCTTTGACACTTGCAATTTTTAAAAAAATAGTAGTCATTCTAGTAGATGTGAAATGTTATCTCACTGCGATTTTGATTTGCATTTCCCTAACAGTTAGTGATGTGAGCATCTTTTCATGTGCTTTTTAGTCATTTGTATATCCTCTTTGGAGAAATGGCTATTCAAGTCTTTTGCCCATTTCTTATTTGGGTTGTTTATCATTTTATTGTTGAGTTGTAGGGTTTCTTATATATTCTGGATATTAACCCTTACCAGATATGTGGTTTCCAATTTTTTTTCCCATTAAGTAGCTTGTCTTTTCACTTTTGAGATAGTCTTTTGATGCACAAAAGTTTTTAATTTTGAGGAGTTCCCATTTATCTAAATTTTTTCTTTCATTGTTTGTGTTTAGGTTATAAAGTTCAAGAAATCATGGCCCAACACAAGATCCAGAATAAGCTCTCCAACATTTTCTTGTAGGAGTTTTATAGTCCTTGTATTAGTCAGCCAACGGGGTGCTGATGCAAAATACCAGAATTCTGTTGGCTTTTATAAAGGGTATTTATTTGGGGCAGAGGCTTACAGTTACCAGGCCATAAAGTGTAAGTTACTTCCCTTACCAAAGTCCATTGCCACGTTGGAGCAAGATGGCTGCTGACGTCTCTGAGGGTTCAGGCTTCCTCTCCCTCTTAAGGCTCCGTGGTCCCAGCTTCTTCAATATCAGTTGCAGGCTGGGATAAGTCTTGTTTCTCTTCTGGGGCTCGTTCCTTTCTGGCCTCAGCTGCTCTGTTCTCTCCACAAGGTCAACTGTAGACTATCAGGCTCTCTCATTCCTGGGGCCTCTGTCATGCCTATGGAGCCATCTCTATTCCTCAGCATTCTTCTCCTGAGTGTTTACTTCCCAGAGTTCCAGCTCAAAACTCCAACTGTCCCCTCTGCCTTGTCATTTTCTACTGATGTGGCCCAATCAAAGCCCTATTCATAATTTAATCAAGTAAAAGTGAAACCTCTGAATTCAATACAATCTAAGGGTATTACTAGCCCAGAGGAACTGACCAATTTACAAACATAATCAGTATTTCCTCTGGGAATTCATCAATAATATCAAACTGCCACAGCCCTGGTTCTTATATTTAAGTATTTGATCCATTTTGAGTTAATTTTTTTTAGGAGGTAGTGGGGATCGAACCCAGTTCCTTGCATATGTGAAGCAGGTGCTCAACCACTGAGCCACACCTGCTCCCATTTAAAAAATTTTTATATGGTGTGAGATAGGGGTCCGCTTTCATTCTTTTACATATGGACATCCAATCCTCCCAGCACCATTTGTTAAAGAGACTATTCACTATTCTTTCCTAATTAAGTGGACTTGGCAGCCTTCTCAAAAATCAATTGGCCAAAATGTACATCAGTATTGCAAGGTGGTAAGAATGTGGAGCAGCATAGGAAAAATACAATTAATGTAACCTATGGACTATAGTTAACAGCAATACTGTAATATTCTTGCATCAATGCCAAAGATGTACAGTGTTAATAATAAGGGGGGTATGGAAAAAATATATCAAATGTATGCTACAGACCATATTTAGTGGTACGAGTTTGTTGATATCATCTTATAATCTGTAACAAATGTTCCACAACAATACAGTGTGTTGGTAGAGGGGTGTTGTATGGGAATTCCATACATGTGCATAACTGTTTTGTAAGTTCACAACCTCACTAATAAAAATATATTTTTAAAAAATCAATTGGCCATAGATGTGAGGGTCTATTTCTGAACTCTCAATTCTATTCCATAGGTCAAGGTATTTATTCTTGTGCCAATACCATGCTATTTTGACTACTACAGCTTTGTACTATGCTTTAAAGTCAGGATGAGCCCTCCGGCTTTGTTCTTCTTCTTCAAGATGTTTTTGGCTATTTGGGGACCCTTACACTTCTTAATAAATTTGATAATTGGCTTTTCTATTGCTGGAAAGAAGGGTATTGGAGTTTTGATTTGGATTATGTCGAATCTGTAAATCATTTTGAGTAGATTGATAGCGTAATGATATTTAGTCTTCCAATTCATGAATACAGAATGTTCTTTGATTTATTTAGGACTTATTTGATTTCTTTTAGCAACATTTTATAGTTTTCTGTGTACAAGTCCTTTATATCCATAGTTAAATTTATTCCTAGATATTTGATTCTTTTTGTTGCTGCTGGAAATGGAATTTTTTTCTTGATTTAGTCCTCAGATTGCTCATTACTAGTATATAGAAACTCTACTGATTTTTGTGTGCTGATACTGTACCCCGCCACTATGCTGAATTCAGTTATTAATTCTAGTAGCTTTGTTGTATATTTTTCAGAACTCTCTAAATATAGGATCATATAATCTGCAAATAGGGAAAGTTTTACTTCTCCCTTTCCAATTTGGATGACTTTTATTTCTTTTTCTTGCCTAATTGCTCTGGCTAGGACTTCCAGTACAATGCTGAATAACAGTGGTTATGGTGGGCAAACTTGTATTGTTCCAGATCTTTGAGGGAAAGGTTTCAATCTTCCATCATTAAGTGTGATGTTTGTTGTTGTTGTTTTTTTTCCCATATATCATGAAATGAGATATTTTCCTTTATCCTGTTGAGGAAGTTTCCTTCTTTTCCTATTTTTCTAATTGTTTTTTATCAAGAAAGGATGCTGAATTTTGTCAAATGCCTTTTCTGTGTCAATGGAGATGATCATGTGTTTTTTTCCATATATACAGGAATGCCAACAATCATTGCAAGGATAGCAATGCCAGCGATTAAAACACTTCCTACAGGAGCACTAACAAGTGTTCCTAGCTGCCACAATATTTTCTTTTCTTTTCTTTTTTGAGGTACCAGGGCCAGGGATTGAACCTGGGACCTTGTATGTGGGAAGCTGGTGCTCAACCACTGAGCCACATCAGCTCCCATGAGTTGTTTTTTTTCATTTGTTTGCTTGTTGTTTGTTTTTAGGAGGCACCGGGAACTGAACCCAGGACCTCCCATGTTGGAAGCAGGCACTCAACTGCTCGGTCCACATCTGTTCCAAAACAATATTTTCTTTTCTCGGCTGCAGTATTTCTTCTCCAAAAATTACATCCTGGTGAAATTAAATAATGTAAATCTGAGATGTCTTTCTTATACAACCAAAAGAACTCACAACCATTGACAGCACACATTATGTGATTGCAGCTTCCACCATTCATCTTTATTCTACAAGCAGCACATCATGGACATGGCTTTATATTATCAACTGCAACTCCAGACTCTTTATTACAATTAATTGATAAAAAAAGTACAGTTTTCAGATGTAAACTCTTGGCTCTCTCTTGTTGGGTAGCATCACGGGTCTAGTTGGGGTGCTAAATCTATTTACAGTGGTAGAAAAACTCTGTTCCACACCCTTCTTGCACACAACTTAATTTTGGACAGTGGGCACATCCAAATACTATCACAACATATCCACAGTCTGGTGCTGGACACCACCTACAACCAGGATCTACAACAAACCACCATCTAAGCATAAATTCTTCATATTTTTCCATCAAGGCATCATCACTTAATACCAAACAAACATCATGGGGATTAAACCATTCAAGATATTCTCAGCAACTGATATTAACTCTGCTTTCTGAGATTTCTATCTTTAGATACTATACAAACTGTATGATGATCAGTCATTATCTCAGGAAATCTGTCTTTAGAATGCCACAAAATGCATAAAGGGCACACTATAAAGTCTCCAATTTATCTGCTGATGGAAGCTAATTCATTGTCAGAGAAGGTATTTGTAGAGAAAATGGAGTTCTTATCAGTACACTTTTCAGAATCTAAGTTTTCAATACTGGCAATTCCATCCACCCCACTATTTAGTTCCCTTGATTTATGTTTGCCATCCTTTTAGCTCCAAAACAGAGATCCTATTGAAATTTTTCTCTTTTTGGACACTTCTTTGACTGAAGGCAAGCACACAGATGAAGCAAAAGGCTGAAAATCTCTATCTGAACCCATTTGCTTATGTAAACTCATGTCTCAAATGCTCACTAGAATTGAGTCAGGGTCAGTGTTTACATATAGTCTTCATTATATTTAGAGATAAAATTTATTCCTTGTTCTTGCATTCAGATTAAGTCACGATGTATGAAAGTTCTTGGTTCCTTCAGAAAATTCTTGAAAAAGTTCAATTTACAGGAAACTGTTATCATTATAGATGTTCTTCAACTTCTCTGAGTGGTGGCGGTCACAGAGCTGTGGATGACCAAGCCCATCTCCTACTGGTTGCAGCTATAGAAGCCTAAGTATGGGGTGGGGGTGGGGGGAGAGTAGGGCTTTGCAGACCCACAGAAGCACCTCTTAGCTGGATCAGAGGGAATGGAGGAGAGGACCCAGGTAGCTGCTTTCTGGAATTCCTCCTCCACAATACTGGCTTGATGGCTTCTTCAGGGAACTAGTGCTGCAATGGCCATTTTCTCCTCCCTCAGTCGCCACTCTCTCTGCCTCCTCTCTTCTTTTTTAATGTAAGTGTTTAGGGCTATAAATTTCCCTCTCAGAACTGCCTTTGCTGCATCCCATACGTTTTGATATGTTGTGTTCTCATTTTCATTGGTCTCAAGATATTTACTGATTTTCCTTGCAATTTTTTCTTTGACCCACTGATTGTCTGAGAGTTAACTTTCAAATATTTTGTACTTTCCAGTTCTCTTCCTGTTATTGATTTCCAGCTTCACTCCATTTTGACAGAGAAGATGTTCAGTATGCTTTCAATCTTTTTTAATTTATTGAGACTTGTTTTGTGACCCAACATGTGGTCTATCATGGAGAATGATCCATATGACCATGAGAAGAGTGTATATCCTATCTTTCTGGATTGCAATGCTCTGTATATGTCTGTTAGGTCTAGTTCATTTATCATACTATTCAAATTCTCTATTTCCTTGTTGATCTTCTGCCTAGGCATTCTACCTATTGATGAGAGTGGTGTACTAAAGTCTCCAGCTATTATTGTAGAAGTGTCTATTTTTCCCCTCTGTTTTGCCGGTGTTTGCCTCATGTATTTTCGGGCACCATGGTTAGGTTCATACATATTTATGATTGTTATTTCTTCTTGGTGAATTGCCCATTTATATTAATATAGTATATAATGCCCTTCTCTATCTCTTATAAACAGCTTTTGACTTCAAGTCTATTTTGCCAAATATTAGTATAGCTACCCCTGCTCTTTTCTGGTTATTGTTGTACATGGAATATCTTTTTCCAACCTTTCACTTTCAGCCTTTTTGTGTCTTTGGGTCCAGGGTGAGTCTCTTATAAACAAATAGTTGGATCATGCTTTTTTATCCATTCTGCCAATCTGTGTCTTTTGACTGGGGAGTTTAATCCATTAACATTCAGTGTCATTACTGTAAAGGCAGTACTTACGTCAGCCATTTTGTCCTTTGGTTTTCATATGTCACATCCTTTTATTGTCTCTCTCCTTATCACAAGCTCCTTTTCTGCATAGTTGATCTTTTGTAATATATCTGACTGAACCTTTTCTCATTTCTGTTTTGGTGTATTTTTAAAACACTTTCTTTATGGTTACTTTGGGGTTTATATTACATAACCTACATCTATAACCTACCAATTTAAAAAAGACACCAACTTAGCCTCAATAGCATACACGTTCTCTGCTGTCATATCCCTCTGTTTCTCCTCTTTAGATTCTACTTGTCCCAATTTACCAATGTATTACACATCTGTTATCAGAAAATATGCCATTTTGTCTTCAATTGTATTCTCATTCTTATATGAATTAAAGAGTAGAGTTGCATATTGAGGTTACAGTACTATTGGTTTTGCATTTACACGATGAGTTACCCTTAATGATGATCTTCATTTTTTCAAACTATTCCAAGCCACTCTCTTCTCTCTTCTCCTTTCAACCTGCAGGACTCCCTTTAGTAATTCTTGAAGTGTAGGTCTCTTGTTGACACACTCTCTCAGTTTCTGTTTATCTGTATTTTAAATGCTCCCTCATTTTTGAAGGACAGTTTTGCTGGATAAAGAATTTTTGGCTGACAGTCTTACTCTTTCAGTACCTTAAATACATCATAACATTGCATTCTTGTCTCCAAGGTTTCTAATGAGAAATTGACACATAGTCTTATTGAAGGTCCCCTGTATGTGATGAATTGCTTTTCACTTGCTACTTTCAGAATTCTCTATCTTTGGCATTTGGCATTCTGATTAGTTATGTGTCTTGATTTATTCTGTTTGGAGTGTGTTGAGCTGCTTGGACAAGTATATGGACGTCTATCCTAAGAGTTGGGAAATTTATGGACATTATTTACTCATACACTCTGACCCTTTTCCTTCTCTTCTCCTTCTGGGACACCCATAATATGTATGTTTGTGCACTCCGTGCTGTCACTAAACTCCCTGAGACATTGCTCATTTTTTTTCTATTCTTTTCTCTATCTGTTCTTCTGACTGGATGATTTTGATTGTTCTGTCTTCTAGTTCGCTGATTCTTTCTTATTCCTGTTCAAAACTGCTGTTATGTGCATGTAGGTATTTTTAATCTCTATTATTGTGCCTTTCATCCTGATAATTTCTGCTATGTTTCTTTTTATACTTTCAAATTCTTCTTTATGTTCACATATTCTCTTCTTAATATCCTTTACATCTTTATGAATATTTTCTTTCATCTTCTTGAATTGATTTAGGAGGTTTGAATATCTTTGACTAGTTGTTCCAACTTCTGAGTTTCATATGTTTTTTTAATTTGTTTCCTAGACTAAGCCGTATCTTCCTGTGGCTTAGTATGGAGTGTAACTTTTTACTGATGTTTAGGTAACTGACTATCCAGATAAATTAACTCTGAAAGTCTGTTTATCCCTTTTGTTTAAGTTTTTAATGTTGACTGGCTTTGTGTTAAGGCTCTTCTTTGACATTTAACCTAACTTATTCTAGATCTTTAGAATAGGTTGTGTTTAACTGTTTAGATTTTCTCAGCTCTTCACCTGATTCTTGTCCTGGATGGGTGGTGCAATTTTTAATTGTACTTTTTTGTGCAATTGTTTCAGCTCCAGGATAGAGCTTCCTTTCCTCTGTTCCTTCTCCAGGAATCTTGATCTATTCTGTTTATTTTTTGTGCAGAATTTTCTCCCCAGCTCCTGTGATTTGTATAAATTTTCTCTCTCACTCCATGTACTGTTTTCCTTAAACTTTTCAGTTCTGGGGCCTATCCTAGCTAACAGCAGTTTATTATATCCTACCTCCTTTTTTTTCTGTGAGACTTTTCTGCCTCAAATTTCTTCCCTGTTAGTGTATCCCAGCCTGGGGATTCAGATAGGGTCAATTCAGAAAGATGTCACTTCAGAAAAGTCTGTCTTGCCTGAAGATGATCCAGCCAACTGAAACTGGATTGAGTGAGGGTACAACATTACTTACCACCCTTTCTATCATCTCTCTTATTCCTGTTCAAAACTCTCTCCCTCCCTCCCACTGTCCCTTCCTCCCTCTCTCTTTGCCCCTGGGGACCCTTTTGTATGCAGGACTCCTCAGAGGCTTGTGTTCCACCCTGGGTCTCTGTGGAGTTAGGTGTCTGTGCCTAGATATGTGTGGGGTTCTAGCTTACTGCTGTGAGTCTATAGTCTCCATAAACGGTGGGAAGGAGCCGGGCTATGCTGCCTCTTTGTGCCTCCCTAGCTGCACAGGACTGTTAGGAGGAGGGAAATGGGAATGGACCAGTCTCAGAGATGGAACTCTCCTACCTGAGATTTTCCTGATTCTTCAATTCAGTGCTTGTCCTCCAGTCTCTACTGTCTTCCAGAGTTCTAAGCAAATGGAATTTGTCCTTTTACTCGCTAAATCTCTGGTGAGACTTTCAGAGGATGTCTTACATTGCCATGTTAGTGACCAACTCTATTCATTTTTCATATACCAATAAGCATTTTTTTAAGTTCAAACAAAGCTATACTCCATACCCTTATGCCCATTATACAATAGCAAATTCTTCCCCTGAACTGACACATAAAGGAAGTAATAAAGACAGACAATAATCCTTCTTATTTAAAATCTGAAGCATAAATTGTCTACAGAAGAATGTTATTGAGGATTTAGAATTAATTTCTGGCTGCTATAAGTAATCAAAGGTGGTATAAAAATATCCAGGTCAAATCTCAGTAGAGTTTAAACACCAGCTCTCTAGTTCATTGGACTCACCCAGGACAACTAAAAAAGGATGATGATGGACAATGCCTATCCAAAAACAACAGAGAGTATCCACAACCGCAAGCAAGACAGTTCCACCCATCTTCCCCATGGGATCTAAGCACCCTCCAATCAGAAAGAGAGTGGGTATCCCATCCCAAAATCTTCAATATTGAGGAATGAACAAACATAATGGGGGTATGCAACTATGGACTTATTATTATTCTAGCAACGGAAGAACTTGTATCACTGATATAAAGGCAGTGGCCACCAGAGGTTCTGAGGGGAGGTAAGAGGGAAGAATAGGTATTAACAAGGGGCATTTTGGGACACTGGAATTGTCCTGCGTGACATTGCAATGATGGATACAGGCCATTATACATTTTGTCAAAACCTATAAAATTGCTCAGGGCAGAGTGTAAACTATAATGTAAACTATAGACCATGGTTAGTAGCAATGCTTCAATATGTGTTCATCGATTGTAACAAATGTACCACACTAATGAAAGATGTTGTTAATGGGGGGAAGTGTAGGAGGTGGGGTGGGGTATATAGAAATCCTCTATATTTTTGATGTACCATTTATGCAATCTAAATCATAAATGTAAATCTACATTTATGTAACCTTTTATTTTCTTTAAAAATTAAAAATTAAAAAAAATCCAGGTGGCAGTAAATTCTGCTCCTAATAAGTACTAAATACATATGAAATGTGTTGCAAATTATGTATACCATTTTGAGGAAAAAACTTCCATATGAAATATAGAATTCTTTGTTCAGAATACCACAAATTTGGCTGATAAATTCAATGGCTTAAACAGTAGCAAATCATTTTAATATCTAGGAGACTAATAGTGAGAGACATCTACCCTATAATACCATTTCTTACTGAAATATTTGAAAAACAAAATTGTATTTTCTCTCACTTACAAAAAGTATTCTTGAAAATGGAGCTAATAAATTTGTAAAATTTAAAAACTATATAAATGTCATACCTAAGAACACCACCAGCATCTACCAAGTTCTTCTTCAGCATGTTAAAGGCTTTTTCCTGCTCCATTCTGATTATTTTCTTGTCAATTTTGGGGTCTGTAGGAACACTATATTCAGGAAACTTCTGTACCTTTTTAATGTAAATCCTTTCATAAGATAAAGAAGAATTTGTTTCATTATATAATAAACTCAGGAAAAATAAAATTTATCAACCAAAATTATTATATTACTTTAAGCATTTAAATTTTTTCAAATTCCATCTATAATGTAGAAACTACTCAGGAGATTATGTGAAAGATATGCCATATTCTTAGTCTACAATACTTAGAGCTGGTTTAGTGATGATGAAGTCCCTCGACTTTTGTTTATCTGGGAATGTATTAATACCTCATTTTTGAAAGAAAATTTGTCTGGATATAGAATTCTTGGTTGGCAGTTTTTTAAATTTTAGCACTTTAAATATGTCATCCCACTGCCTTCTTACCTCCATGGTATCCTGTGAGAAATCACTACTTAATCTCATTGAGGCTCCCTTGTATGTGACATGTTGCTTCTCTCTTCTTGCTTTCAGAACTCTCTTTATCTTTTGTATTCAGCAGTTTGATTATGACATGGCATGATATCAGTCTATTTCAATTTATCCTGTTTGGAATTTGCTGAGCATCTTGAAAGTGTATATTCATGTCTTTCGTTAAACTTGGGATGTTTTCAGCCATTATTTCTATGACTATTCTCTCTGCTCCCTTACCACCTTCTTCTCCTTCTGGGATTCTCATAATGTGCATATCAGTATGCTTGGTGATGCCCCACAGGTCTTGAGTCTCTGGTTACATTTCTTCATTCTTTCTTCCATATGTTCCTCAGACTGGATGATTTCAATTGTCTTATCTTTTTTGTTTTTTAAATGTTTATTTTACCTTCATTTCCCCCTGCTCCGCCCCGAGATGGCTCTCTTGTCTGTTTACTCATTGTTTTTGTTCATTGTTTTTGTTCATTGTTAGCTCATTGTTTTTGCTTGATGTCTGTTCTTTGTATGTTTTTTCTTTAGGAGGCACTGGGACCCGAACCTGGGACCTCCCATGTGGGAGGTGGGCGCTTAACTGCTTGAGCCACATCTGCTCCCTGCTTGTTTTGTTTTAGTTTGTTTCCTGATCATTGTTTTTGCTCATTGTCTGCTTGTTATTTGTTTGTCTTCTTTAGGAGGCACCGGGAACTGAACCTGGGACCTCCTGTGTGGGAGGCGGGTGCTCAACTGCTTAAGCCACATCTGCTCCCACTTGTCATAAATTCCAAGTTCATTACTTCTTTCTACTGCCAGCTCCAATCTGTGTTGAGCCCCTCTAGGGAATTTTAAATTTCCATTACTGTGGTCTTTAGCTCTGTTTGGTTCCTTTTCATAATTTCCATCTCACTATTGATAGTCTCTTTGTGTTCATTTTCCTAATTACCTTGACTTCTTTGTTCATGTTTTTCTTTACCTCTTTGATCCTATTTAGGAACATAGTAAAAAGTCTTTGCCTGGAATGTCTCAGGTCTAATCTCCTCAATGACACAAGTTTCTTTTTTTCTTTTCTTTTCTTTTTTTTTTTTTTTTTTTAGGAGGTCCTGGGGAATGAACCCAGGACCTTGCACATGGGAAGCAGGCACTCAACCACTGAACTCCATCTACTCCCCAGTGAGAGTTGGTTCTTTCATTTGTTTATTTCTTTGTTTAGGGGATACCAGGGATTGAATCTGGGACCTTGTATATGGGCAGCAGGTGCTTAATCCCTGAGCTACATCTTACATCTGCTCCTCTCAATGACGTTTCTAATGCTTTCTAATGCTTTCCTCTGCTTAGGCTATTGCTTCCTCTTCCTTTGTATGTTCTGTAATTTTTTGTTAAAACCTGGGGATTTTGGTATATTAATGTGTTATCACTGGAATTTAGACTCTGAGGTATCTGTTCTTATGCTTATATCCAGCTAGTGTTATGCCTGAAGGCTGAAGCTAACGAAATAAAAGAAGAAGGAAAAAAGAAATATACCTTTCCCAGTCTTTGCAGACTGATGTGTGGGAGTGCTCTCCTTTAGAGCTTCTCCATATAATGAGTTTAGAAAATAACTCCAGGTTGAAGTGTAGCTGCCACCCTGGTCCTTTCTATACATGCATCTTGTCTTAGACATGTTGATGCGGCCCTGGGAAGTCCCCTATTTACATGGTTCTGAAAGTCCTTTCTTCCCTAGGAAACAACTGCTCACAGTTGTGGGCAGTACAATGTATGTCCTACAGCAAGAAATCCCTTGGACTAGGCAGCCACTTAATTGCTCTCCCACAGCACTACGTAGGAGACTTCTGTGAGCTGCCTTCTACACACAAGATAATTTTTGGAATGGTGGCCCAGAAATGGTGTCTCTCAGGTCACTACAAGACAGACTATGCCAGACATACATGCTCCCAGTATGTGCATTAGGGTTACTGTGTTCCCTCTGATAATGGGACCAGGGATCAGCACTGGGTGCACAGTTGGCTCCATGACAAGCCTGTGAAGCAAGAGGGAAAGGCCAGCCAGAATGCCACAAAATATTACTGCTTTTACATACTCTTTGTCTTGATTTGGCACCTGCCCTTTTACTGCAGTCTTATTTATTTATTTATTTATTTTCTGTAGCTTTGAGAAAAAGATGTTGCTGCCACTTCCTGCTGGCTATTCAAAGCTTCTGTTGGGGAACAGAGCCCAGTAACTTCTCACTCTGCCATTGTGATTTGGGCAGGACCTAGCACCTTTTCTTGATAAAAACACTAGAATACTAGGACTAGAAGGGAACATACTCAATACGATACAGGGCATATATGAGAAAAGCACAGCTAACATCAAACTTGACAATAATACACTAAAAGCTTACCCCTAACGTCAGTTATAAGCTGCCTGCTTTCACTACTGATATTCTATATTGTACTGGAAGTGCCAGTTAGAGCAATTAGGCAAGAAAAAGAAATAAAAGGTATCCAAATTGTAAAGAAGAAGTAAATCTATCTCCATTCACAGATATATGATCCTATATATGCAAAATCCAGAGGAGGATAAAAGAAAGTTCCTAGATAAATTGAAGAACTTCTGGGAAGATGAAAGAGTAGGGAGCTTCAGGACTCAGTTCTTCCACCAAGACAATTATTAAACAGGCAGGAACTGTTTGAGACAATTCTTTTGAAATTCCAGAGGCCAGAAGAACACGGTACAGCATCCAGGGATGAGTGGGAAGAAGAGGTTGATAAACTATAGTAAAGAACAATAACTTGCTCTCTCCATGATTCATCTACCATACCTATCCCTCACTCTCATGGCAGTCCACCATGGGATCCAGTCCCTAGCTAGCTGCTCATGATAGAAAGGGACATAAAAATCTTCCCTAAGAACAGAGGTGGGCATGGCCGGCCAATGATCATGGTTTTTGATTAGCAAATTTGGATCACTTGGTCCTGGCTGTGAGGGCAGTTATTGTTTCAACTTGCCCTGGACAGTGGCAGAGGCAGCAGTCATTTAAAGGTACAGTGCTTGGGCCCGGCTAGATAGCTCAGTGGATAAAGAGCTCGCTGGGAAACCACATGGGAGGCCCTGGGTTCGGTTCCCGGGGACCTCTCCTAGCGGGCAGACCGCCTTGAGAATGGCAAGCCGCCATGGGCGGGCCGGAGCCGCCGTGGGCAGGGCAAAAAGCTGCCACGGACAGGCAAAAGCCGCCATGGGCAGGGCAG
>PVKH010004905.1:0-22754 GCA_004027955.1 Chaetophractus vellerosus | reverse complement strand
CAGGTTAATTGTGAGCTAGTGAAATCATTTTACCCTCAATTTATCTAGTGCAGTTCTCATGGAGTTTATAATTATTTGCACATGGAAATGAATAAGACTAGTGAAGCAATAAAAAAAATGCTAAAATATAGTGCAGAGGATACAATACTAAAAGTTCCAGGGAATCTGAACAGAAAAAATTTGCATATCAAAAGTGTTGGTTAACCTGGCAGATTTTGGGAATATAAAAAGTTAGAAGCCAGACCACTGGGGAGAAATACTCAGAATTTCCAGGTTTCTTCCTTCCTTCTGATGAAAAATGAAGTGAGAATATACACAAGCTTATCAGTAAAGAAGCTCCAGCCAAGCCCCTAATTTCCTTCAAGAAGAAAAAACACTGTGGGTCAGGGAGATACCCAAAGAGATGTCAACTCACTCTGATAGAGGTGTCAGGGTCCGCAGCAAAAGCACAACTCAGATGGAAAGACTTGGAGTCACATAAAGAAGATACGGAACAAGATCGGTTTCATAGCTTCACTAGTGGGTATTAGTTCCCCATGGTCAGAAGATCTCAGTCCATGGCAAACGAAATGAGATATTCTATGTGCAGCATCCCTCTCTTGTGTTTGTGAGCCACAGTGGAGAAATCCTGCTCCTTCCCTGTGAAGGACAGATATACTACCTGGGTTTAGCTGGATGTCAACAAATGTGCTCACTAGAGTCAGACTGCCTCCAGTGCATATTTACACGTGCTCTGGACAAGAGGGAAAGGAATGTACCAGAAATCCCCTTACTACTAGGGGATTTAGTTTTATCCTGCCAGGCTGATATACCTGGTCCTGAGCACAAGTTGTATTTTTGGGAAATGTAGCAGACCACATTAGGACGGTCCCTTACTGCAATCAACTACATATTTTTCTCATTCTCCTTCTAGAGGTGACCCAGAGCTGTCAGGGAACAAAACACCTGTGCTTCTTTGATTAAATTACTCTTATGAGCAGAATTGTTGTTGCTGTTGTTGCTGCTACTGCTGTGAGAGAGACAGGACAACTCATTCTTCAAACTTGAACTATGGTCCATGCTTAATGGCAAAGCCCCAGGATGGGTTTATCAATTGCAATTAATGTGCCACAGTAATGGAGGATGTTTATGTGGGGTATTGTGGGAGGTGTGGGAGGTGGGGTGTGTGGGAATCCCTATAATTTTTGTGTAACATTTATGTAATCTAAGTATCTTTTAAAAATAAAATAAAATGCATTAAATAAAAATTAATTAAAAAATTAAAAATCTTGAGCTTCAAGGGTAGAAAGCCTGTATGCAATCTCTTACTAGACACACTGCTCAACTTCTCTGGGGAAGGTACTTATATTCCATGAATTCCTAGTAAAAGAACAATTCTACTATAACCACACGTAGAACACCATTTATATCCCAGTCGTTGAACTAGGAACTTCAAGAGATTACGTTCATGGTTACACAGAGAGATTAGCACAAAGAATTATCTTTGTCTCTGGAGCTTAAACTCTTGGTCCCCAAAACAAATAGAACTTCACATTCTCTCTAGACTACCAGGAAGCCCAAGCATAGTCTAATTCCTGGGCTCTAATACATGAGCTGGACTGAAATATGAGCCATGACAGAGAAAGGTCCTGCCCTATCTGACATATTCCCAGATCCTGTAATAAAGAAGGTTGGAGAAAACAGCTGCTAGTCTAATGTTCTTCATGGTGAACCCAATGCACAGTGTAGCTGGTTTGACACTAAAACTATCAGAACACAAAGTAAAACAACACTATTTTCTGTACATTCTGATGACTCAAGTGGATCAATAGACATTTCATAAAATTAAAAAGTTCTGGGAAAGTTGCTGGTTTAGTGAAAGAAGAAATGTTGAACTTTTAAAAATTAAGATTGGTTTGAAATATTTAGGATATATTTTGACCATATCCATAAGCCTCTCTCATGCCTTGAAGAGAATGCTGGGATAGAAAAAGGGTTCTCTGAATATACCCTCATCTACACCTAGAGACAAGATATAGGGTTTTTTAATGACTGATAAATTCTAATAGTAATGGAGAGAATTGAGTATACTACACATTTATGAACCATAATGATTTCATAAATATTCGGTCCTAATACTCACATGTTCAATAAAATGATTGGTTAAGTTATTCTATACAGTGATTTAAAAGATATTTTTGCACATTTCGTATATTGTGCTAGAGCATAGAAAACGTATGCTAGAAAATCCACCTAGGAAGTGCATATTTTAACTTAGCTCAACATATTTTTTGTCATAATTATGCCAATAAATTCTGTGTAACCTTTGGGGGGAAAATGAAAAAAGACATCTCATGCTTTTCTTGTTTCTTACATCTGTGGAATGAGTCTTATTCCCTCAGCTCTCTCAAGACGCCCAAGTCTCCCATACCATAACACACAGAGAAACACGCATCATACACAAACAGGCACCTGCACACATGTACACTTGTCTCTATTTGAAAAGAATCCAAAACTCCGTGGAAAAATACAACATAATATCAAATCCAACAGAACTATGAATAACTAGTGGCAGTTAATTTTGTTCAGAATGGACAGAAAAATTGTCCCTAATATACCAGAGGCTTCCATGTATTACAGGAAAAATCGTTATTTGTTAGATGCAGAAAAGGCTCTAAGAGATGAATCACAGGAAAAGGAGTTCCTAACACTAAAGACAAATGTTACTTCCTCTGTGTTTTTCTGATCTTGCTCTGTGGGACTGGAAACTCACTCAGGTAAACTGTGTGGAAGCAATGTGACAACTCTGCAGATAAAAGACAACTACCTGGGCAGTGAGAAACGACGGGTACATGGAAACCAGGACCCAGAGTGAGATTGGTTTACATGTTTATATTAGATTAAGGGGAGTTTGGAATAGTAGTACCATCTGGATAGAGATGAAAATAAATTTAAAACTATATTATGGAATACATATATTATCCCGGGATTTTTTTGCCACTATGAGAAGCACTTCTGGTCATAGCCTAAAATTTTTGTCATTTCAGAGCTCATTTATTTTATGATTAATGCATGCATGCTAAAGACATAAAGAATATTCTAGATATTCGAGAACAGTGTATGTCAGCAAATAAAACCAGAATGAATTGACTTCAGTAAACATTTACTTTATTTAGTGTTAGATACATTGCTAGAATAAAAAAAATAATAAAAAACTAACAACAATAGAATAACATAATTTTTCTCCTCAAGCAAATGAGGAAAGCCAGTTCATAAGGAAAACTGTTAGATTAGTGTATAACATGGTTTAAAATGGAATCAAAGTGCAGAAGGAGAGAGATGAAAAATAAAATAATTCTTAACAGTTGATATGTCCAAAAACTCCCACTGAATAATATAATGAAAGAAGAATATGCAGTATATCGTAGACATGGACCTGTAATTATATGAGATAGGATATCCTGAGCAGAGGAGATAACAGAAAGAATCCATAGTTATGAAAGTTTGTGGAGTGTGCTTGAAAATATGTAGAAGTATCTTGTGTTACTGGATTAAAGCATAAAAGAAAAGAAAAACAAATAATAAAGGAAAGTTGGAATGGCCTAGATATAAGTCTCTATTATGACATATTCCATCTAACACTTCACATTTATTTGTTAACATAACATTACAACATCATTTTAAGAATACTATCACCACATTTTCATAGTGGTGTGAAAAATCGAAGCTTGCAAAATTGAAGCAAATTGACGTGACCCAGAGTAAAAATGGACAGCCTTTATTTGACAAACATTTGCTCACCTCAAAGGCTATTATTGTCCTGATACATCATGCTTTATACTATTGTGGTAGGATTAAGGTTAGCAAATTAGAATTGGTGCAAGTTTGGAATATCTCAGATTAACAGTGTGAGGGTAGATTTTATTCCAAGGAACATGTTCCTCCAGACACACTTTTTGAAATGTGAGTGATTTGATCAATGATGTGCTCTAGGAAGACATTTCTTGCATTCCTCGAATGCAAGTGGTCAGGCCTTGAACCAGTTGGACTCTTTAGTGTGCAGGTTGCAAGAAGAATAACAGCAATTTGTGTCTTTGGATCACCTAATGTCAGGGGTCTTTTAGTCTAACACTTCAAAGAGAATCGTTTCTAAAATTTCTCTGTCAACAAGCCTAGAGACTTAAAATAGAAAACACAATGATATCACCTTATTTACTTTAATTCTGAAGGTGCTGTTTGAGACCATACCTTTTGCAAGGCAATTTTCATCTCTGCATTTCTCAGGGTATAGATGAGAGGGTTCAGCATGGGTGCAATCACTGTGTAAAATAGAGAGATTTCCTTCTCGTGTATTTCACTCTCAGCAGGTAGAACAGAGGTAAAGGTGCAGGGCACAAAAAACAATCCTACAACCATCATGTGAGAGCTGCAGGTTGACAGAGCTTTGCGTCGCCCTGCAGAGGTGTGTGTCCTAAGATGGTAGAGTATGAGTATGTAGGAAACCAAAAGGATAAGGAAAACTACACCTGCCACCATCCCTGAATTGACAATAGCTAAGATATTAAAGACAAAAATATCTTGACAGGCCAATTTCAAAAGAGGCTTCACATCACACATGTAGTGATCGATCTGATTGAGGCCACAGAAAGGTAAATTGAAAACCATGAGCAGTAGAGCGATAGCGTGCCAAAACGCCAAGACCCAGGCCATCAGGGTCAGCATGTTACACCTCTGCCGGCTCATCATGACCATGTAGTGCAGGGGCTTGACAATGGCAACATAGCGGTCCAAAGCCATGGAAAACAAGGTTAATATTTCCACCCCTCCCAGAAAATGAAAAGCGAAGACCTGGGTCATACAGTTGTTATAAGAAATGCTTTTTTCCTTTGCTCCTAAGTCTCTGATTAGCCGGGGAACCACAGTGGAGGTGAAGAAAAGGTCAGAGATGGAGAGGTGGCAGAGAAAGTAGTACATTGGTTGTTGGAATAGATGGCTGCAGGTGATGGTGATGAAGATGATGAAGTTCCCCATTAAGACTGCCAAGTAACAGAACAGAAACAAGAAACAGAACAGTAGCTCTATCTGCCTATTCTTAAATAGCCCCGAGAAGATAAATTCAGTGACATTCATATGATTTTCCATGATGTTAAGCTGCATCCAGCAACCACATAATCAACTTAATTAATCGGTAATGATGCAGAACATATTATTAAATATTTAATAGGTTTCTTAACATTTGGATAGATCAATTAATTGAATGAAAATATACATCATAACATATGGACAGGATTAAGCTTTTAATTCCTTTTAGATTAAAGTCATCCTTGTCATAAGAAATAATTTTAAATGAGAGTATAATTTACTCCTGGAACTTTTATAATTATATATTTCATATATTTATATCCCATGTCAACCCGATGGTTAAGGACATACTCTTCTTGTACTCATTTTTATATGGGATAATAGAAACAGAAGAGAGTTCATTAATTATATGAAGTCATTAAGATATTAAGTAGTAGAACAAAGATATGAACTTGTATCTGAAGCAAGATTCCATGCATTTCAAAGTTATGCTACATTATTTACAGACAAGTGGAATTCCATTGTTTTCTGTTTCCCAAATCTGTAAAAGAAAAGAGGTCTTTCTCCATTTGTGCCACTAATTATATAATTTAAGCAACTACCTATCATTCTCCATACTGCATAGAAATGACCTAAATCAAAACCTCACATTAGCATTCCAAATTACCACAGTAACTAAATATTTATTCTTGAAATAAAATAAAATCAAGGATCTTGATCAAAACAGAAAAATACTCTGAATTATTAGGTAGTATTTAGCATGTTTGCATGAAGTCTATTCAGAACATGGGAATGCTGGAAATAGGGGACTAGAAGAAGTTATTGCTAGGTATCTGAATATAGGAAACAGATGTCATTATATAAAAGCTTCATCTTTCTCCTAATTATGTTCAAGGCACATTTTAGAGGCTGCTCTTAATACTTCAGGACCACATTAGAAGATTCATTGTTTTTTCTGTCCCTTTTGAAGGAACTAATGAGTTTAAAGCATGACCTGTATATTTGAACACACATTTAGAAGAGTGCAATTGTCATATGTAGTGTATCTGGGGGAGGGAGCTAATATATTTACATTGAAATCTTCACCTTCACCTCCATGCGAATTTCCTCAGCAAATATTGGCTTGCACATAAGACTTGTAGTTTTGATGAAATTGTGGCTTTATAATAGCATCAGTGAAGGTAAAATACGTCTAAGGATCAGAGGATAAGCATTCTGATTTGATCTGTTAGTAAAGCTGGGCAATTCATTTTCTGATTTTCTTTCCTCAACTGAAAATAGAAGAGATGATACTGGGAAAGGAAATGAAGTTCATATAAAGGGCTTATCATTCTAACTTAATTCAATGCAACAGAGCAGTTCTAAAATGCTTTGGAGAAGAATAAACTTGTATAAGGAAGTGATTATCAGCATTTTTATCTGTTTGTTTCTTTAATTTTTCATAGAATATTGTTCTGCCATAGGTGACCTGTGGAAGGACTCAAATTAAACACCTATTATGTATGAGCAAAAAGCGTAAGAGATGGGAAAGTTTATTCTTGGTTCAAAATACAATTTAACAAAGTACTTTATAAATTAAGAAAACCCAAACCTGAATTCTGTGTATGTGGAAGAATCTGATGAACGTAAAAGCGTCTTATGGATAAGTTTTCATTAAAACTCTGGAAAAAAACTTGAGAAAAACTGCAGGATTAAAACAATAGAAAGCCCAACTTTGGATTTAGAATATTTCTCTAATAATATGGAGCTTCAGCATCTCTTATGCAGATCTAGTCCTTCTATACTTATGATAATTGACCACCAGTTGGGCAAACACAGAGCCATGAAGAAAATGATCCTTCAAAGCAGTGCCCAGAGTTTCTACTAGGAATCTTTGAAAAAGGTACCTCATGCTGATAGATGTCCCAGACCCATCCTCAAATCTTTTCCCTCCTGGGAAAATTTCCTGGTGCTCCTACAAATCCATTCTCTGTCTCTGACTCACTCTCTCTCTCTCTCTCTCTCACACACTAACACACACACACACACACACACACATAGATATGCATGCATATATAGATACACAGGGTATTTGGAGATAAGAATTTTCAGTGTCCCTTTTCAGGTACCTTATAGAGTTTCTTCCAGAAGTTCCTCTTTCTTTACAACTTAAATTCCTGGAGAAAGATCCTGTGAGGAATCATAGGAAATGAAATATCAACTGTATTTTGAAAGGTAGACAAAAACATTGAAGAAAGAACATTGAAGAAAGTGCAAGATAGTGTACCTAGCCATCAAGAACAGTTTTACCTTTTTTTGGTTTTCTTTAACAAATTATCACCTCTACAATAATAATAATACAACTTATGAAAGTGAAATTCATGAACGTAATTATAAGATGGATTTGGAGTAAAAAGCTTAGATACGAAATATGGAACAAGTAAAATATTTAAAAGCTATATGCTCTCAGATTCTGACTGATACTACAATAATATTGTAGTTCTAGTATATAGAAAGCAAATTCACCACAATATGATGAGGTATACATTACTATTTCGGTTTTGCGAATTAGGAAAATAAAACCCAAGGCAACACCAATACTAAGGGAAATGTCAATATCCAAAACATAACTGTATTAACACAAGACTCATATTTTTTCACTAAGCTTAAATCTCTTCTCACAAATACAAATAAAATCTTAAATATATTAATTTCCCCTCAAATTACGATCCAGATGTCGTTGAAGGAACTTTCTTGAAATAAACACAAGCTAAAATAATGCAAAAGTACTTAAAGTTGAAAATTTTAAATTTACTAAGATTAAATTTCAAATATATAAAGAAATGTTTGGAACTCCAATATTTATCATACACATAAGAATACAATAGTCATTTATATATATATAAATATATATATATATACACACACACACTAACTATAGTGCTCTCTACCTATAGAACATTTTATATTTCCTTGACTTTTGAAAGAAAGCAGCAAACTTATGTGGAGAGTCTCTGATTGTTCCATGAATCGCAAATCAATAGAACATTTTAGGGAAGCTTTGCAGGGAACACCTTGAGTTAAAGGGCACAAAAATTACCAGAGGGATAATCTCCTATGGGCATACTACAGCATCCAATGCACATGAAGTTATAACTTTAGAAATACACTCAACATTATTATAGTAGTTATAGAGACAGATTTAAGGATTTTACTTCGGTCAGTTTCGTCTTCAGTGTTATTATATGAAAGATTCAAGGTTGCTCTGATGTTACAACACTGATGAATTATGGATATTTGTTTTTCCATATTGCTTCTTTCCTAGAATAATCTCATCAAAGACAGAAGCCACTGATATTTACCATATTATATACTATATAACTATATACATAAATCAATTACATCAATATGCATATTTTTGAATGCATATTTGAATAGTTTCTAATATTTATAAAATCCATTGGAAACTTTGAAGCCGTGTATACTCTTTTTTGTTTTTTTTTTTTTTTTTTGGTTTAGCTTTGTTTTGCTATGTGTTTTGTTTGTTTAGGGTTGGAGGTTGGGAAATGTCAAGAGAATGCATTAAAGCAGATTTGACTCAATCGCAGCCCTTAGTTCAGAGCAAAAAATACTCATGGCCCCATGCAAGGTCCAGCTTCACTTTTATATCAATTAACAATATTTGTTTCTTATTTTCTTCACCTATCTCTTCTCCTCTTCACCCCATTTGGGCACCCACTGTACTCTATTTAACAGATACCAGGTTCAACTCTTTTTTTTTTTTAAGATTTATTTTTAAAATTTATTTATTACGTATCCACCCCACCCCTTTTGCTTGTTCTTGCTGTGCTCATTTTTGCATTTTTCTGTGTCTTCTTCTGGTTTTAGCTTCAAAATTTGGCTAAAACTGAATGTGTATAGAGCTAAAGGAAGGGAAACTAAAACCCCATGTGTGGATAAGTTTGAGTTTGTCGCTGAACTACAGAATCCAAGGAAAGTTGATATTCAATTTCTAGTGATAGATAAACCAAGAAATATCCATATTACTTATGGTATCAGGTTGGTTGGAGTGGACCCTCCCCTTCCCATTAAGTCAAAGATATTTATCAGCAACAGAGATTCACTGGATGCTATCAATTTTTCATTTAACCTTGTCCCCTTTATGAACCAGAAAACTATTGGTTCTGGGACCTGAGTTAAGGGCTAGCTATAGGAAAATATAGTATTGGCTTCCATGGATGTTGAAAAAGCAGAAAATAGAGTCTATATATTGTAAAAAGGCTCAGCTGTCCCTTGGTTATAGGTCAAGGGGAATTGTGCTTATTTCCCAGACAGGAATATCTGAAAAGATAGAGAAAAATCAAATGTAAAAAAACAAGAGGGAAAGAAAATAGAAGAGAAACCAAAGACTAATGTCTACTAGAGTATAGATAGGGCAGAGTCCATGGTTTAAGATTCAGAGTTTCAAAGAGCTATTACAAAATGTCTTTGCATCTATGAGCTAGGATAGCATTGATAAGGAAGTGAGATGGGTGGTCATTTTTTCTGTTCCCTCTCTATGAAGTTTCTCTTTATTAATCTCTTAACTTTAATCTTTTCAGACTCCACTGAGATATCCTTTCTTTTATGTCTTAAATCTGCAATAGTTTTCTGGAAGGCACAAAATAATTTTACAGAATTGAACATAAAGGTGTCTACCAGTACTTATTATAATTTTAAAAAGTTAACAATCCAATATCTTTCATGTGAGGATAATGTATTTAATAATTATAAGTTACATGATTTTAAAATAAAATAAGAAGGATTGTGGGAAAATGACAATAAACTAACCAGCAGAATTCAATGCTCTCACTAAAACAACAGAGAAAGAGCCAAAAGTTGTCCAAGGCACCTGCTTTGGGGTTAAGCAGACAAGGACAGTGCTACACAACTCCCAGGAGGGTGAGGGACAGAGAGACAGAGAGGCCAAAATGACAAGTGTGAATTTCCAAGCCCCCTTGGCAGCCAGGAAGGGCTTCCCTTCCCCACCTCCAAGATATTAAACTGTGGTAAAACCCCTGGCTCATGGTAGCTGACTGAGGGGTATATATCATACCATTGTCATCTTGTCTCCATGGATTCTGATCAGAAATTGGCACACGCAAAACACCCACAAAAAAAACAAAAACAAACAAAACAAAACAAAAAAAAAGAAGAAAGACTGACAGTAGAACAATATTACAACAGACATCCAAAGAACAAAATGGATGAAGTTAGTAATGCCTTTACAGTAACAATGTTGAAAGTTAATCAATTAACTTCCCAATCAAAAGACGTGGACTGATTGAATAGATAAAAATATGAACCAACTATATGTAGTCCACAAGAGACCCATGTTCAGAAGTAAGGACACAACCAGGTTAAGAGTAAAAGGTTGGAAAAAGGTATTCCATGTAAATAGTAACCAAAACGAGTTGGAGTAGTGATACTGATATCAGATAAAATAGATTTCAAATGCAAAACTGTTATAAGAGATGATGAATGTCATTACACATTAATAAAAGTGGCAATTCACCAAGAAGAAATAACCATACTAAATAATTTTGCACCTAACCTGAGTGCTCCAAGATACATAAGACACACTCTGGAAAAGGTGAAGGGAAAAATAGATGTCTCTACAATAATAGTTGGGACTTCAATACACCATTCTCAGTATTGGATAGAACATCTAGACAGAGGGTAAACAGAATAAACAGAAAACTTGAATAATATAATAAATCAGTTGGACCTAACAGACATCTATAGAACATTGCTCCCCCAAACAAAAGAATTTACTTTCTTTTCAAGTACTCATGAGCCCTTCTCCAAGATAGACCATATGTTGTATCACAAGACAAGTCTCAATAAATTGAAAAAGACTGAAATTAAACAAAACATTTTCTGGGACCATAACAGAATGAAGCTGTAAATCAATAATGGATCGAAAAAAGGAAAATTCATAAATATATGGAGATTAAACTAAACACTCTTAAACAGTGGGTCGAATAACAAATTGCAAGAGAATTCAGGAAATATGTTGAGAGGAATGAAAATGAAAACACAACATATCAAAAGCTGTGGGACACTGGAAAGGCAGTGCTGAGAGGAAAATTTATAGCCCTCAATGCTTACATTCAGAGAAGAAAGAGCTAAAATTGAACATCTAATTGAACACCTGGAGAAACTAGAAAAAGAACAGCAAACTAATCCAAAACCAAGCCAAAGGAAAGAAATACTAAAGATCAGAGCAGAAATAAATGAAATCAAGAAAAAAAATGAAGAATCAACAAAAACAAAAGTTGGTTCTTTGAGAAGGTCAACAAAATCGATAAAATCTTAGCTAGACTGACAAAGATAAAAAGAGAGAAGAGGTAAATAAACAAAATGAGAAATGAGAAGGGGACATTACCACTAAACCTGCAGTAAAAGTGGTCATCATAAGAAGATAATATGAACAGTGCATGCCAAAAAACTGGACAATGTAGAGGAGATGGACAAATTCCAAGAAACAGACAAACCACCTACACTGACCCTAGAGGAAATAGAAGAGGTCAACAAACCAATCACAAATGAAGAGATTGACACAGTCATCAAAAACCTCCCCAAAATAAAAAGCCCAGGAGCAGATGGCTTCACAGGTGAATTCTACCAATCATTCAAAGATAATCTATTGCCAATCTTGCTCAAGCTCTTTCAAAAAATTGAACAGGAAAGAACATTACCAAACTCATTCTATGAAGCCAACATCACCCTAATAACAAAGCTTGTAAACATACTACAAAAAAAGAAAATTACAGGTCAATATCTCTCATGAATACAGATGCGAAAATCCTCAGCAAAATACTTGCAAACAGAATCCAAAAGTAAATTAAAACAATTATATACCATGATCAAGTCGGTTTTATCGCAGGTATGCAAGGGTTGTTCAACAAGAAAATCAATTATTGTAATAAATTATATTGATAAATTAAAGAAGAAAAATCACATGATCCTTTCAACTGATGCAGAAAATGCATTTGACAGCACCCTTTTGGATAAAAACACTCCAAAAGATAGGAATAGAAGGAAGGTTTGTCAATATGGTGAAGTGAATATATGAAAAACCTACAGCTAGCATTGTACTCAAGGGTGAAAGATGTAAAGCTTTCCAACTGAGATCAGGAGCAAGACAAGGATGCCCACTATCAAAATTGTTTTACAATATTCTGTTATTCAATATTGTGCCAGACAATTAGGCTAGATAAAGAAATAAAAGGCACCCAAATAGGAAAGGAAAAGTAAAATTTTCTCTATTTGCTGAATAAGTGGCTTCCAAATTACCTGGCAATAAAAAACCACAACTAAACATTTTAACATCTGCATAAAACTGGTAAGATTTTTTTAAGGAAATAAATTTTTTGTATTTACTAATCCTCCGAGAAAATCAATCTGTTCAATCCAATGGTAAGTATCTAACACATACAAACCACTGTGAAAGGAGAGAAAGTGTGGGGACATATTAACATTCATCAAAAGATCATTTCTCTAATATAATAGATGAAATATGTATCTAAATGGAATTTTTATTTCCATGTAGTTAACTATGAATGAAATTGAATATCTTTTCATATTTATAATTATTTTGATAAAGAGAAATGTCTCTTGTAAAAATGGTTCTGTAGCTCATTATTCATTTGGGTTGTTATTTTTAATATTGATGTGTGAAATCTATTTATCATTGAAGAAATTATTCTTTGGTGTTGCAAATATATTTTACCAATTTTGCACTATTTTGCTTTTGACAACGTTATTATTGGGGGGAATAAATGTAGCTATGTACATAAAATAATTTGTATAGTGTCTGGCATATGGCTATTCATAAATAAAAATTAGGTTCACTTTTTGTTTTTGTCTTCTCTTCTTTGAAGTTAGAATATGGGACACTCAATAATAGAAATGACAAAAATTCTATTTAAAAAATTCAGCTATCACACAGAGCTTCCTTAGGTCACTTTTTTCATCCCTGGTGCTTAAACTGTAAACCTGAATTTTGAAAGAATATTTTGATTTAGGGCAAATGCCACTCTCTCCTTTTCGTTAACTATAGAAGTCTCAGGGTCTTCATTATCTTAGGAAATATTCATGAGAAAGCCAGAAAATAATCAATAAGGAGAAGAATTTAATTGTGGACAATGTGGTATGATAAAAAAGTACAAAACTGAACGTGACATTGCATTAAAACTGGACACAGGAAAGATTTGAGAGGTAAAATAAATTATGCATAAATTTTCTCTATTTTTGTAACACAGTATCCCTAATATTGATAGGTCCTTGATGATAACTGAAGAAAGAAACTCAGGTCAGGAAATTATCTACTTCTGCTGAATCCAGAAAACGAATGTGTATTATGTCTGAAAGATCTTTACTTTTTCATTTTCCTATTGCACTTTCCTATGCAATCAGGTAAATAGTTTTAACAAGTATTATGAGGTTTATTTCATTCAGAAATAACATCAATACCCTGAAAGGTAACATATTACCCATTGATAAGGAGAAGTTCCATGATCAAGCATATACTCAAGCTCCAAATGCACTTTTTAAAATAATATTAATTATTTTCTGCTTACAGATGAACTCTTTGTAACCTGTGCTTTCCCCGAATTGACTGAAACCATGCATCAAAACAGCAGCGTAACTGAATTTATACTGTTAGGATTAACACAGGAGCTTTGAGTCAGAAAATGGTGTTTTTAAACTTCTTAATTTCCTATGCGGGAACCCTGGTGGGAAATTTGGTCATTACCGTGACCATTAAGTTCAGTCAGACACTTGGAAGCCCCATGTACTTCTTCCTATTTTTCTTATCTTTTTCTGATGTCTGCTTTTCAAATTCCACAGCCTCATGGGTAATTGCAGATGCTCTCACTGCAAAGAAAATCATATCTTACAATGAGTGCATGACACAAGTCTTTGCACTACATGTATTTGGCTGTATGGAGATCTTTATTCTCATCCTCATGGCTGTTGATCGATACATGGCCATCTGTAAGCCCATACGGTACCCAATCATCATGAGATGGCAGGTTTCCATCACCTTGATTATTTTTTCCTGGATAGGGTGTTTCATACATTCTATAGCTCAGATTGCCCTGGCCTTGAGGTTGCCTTCCTGTGGACCCATTTGATTGATCTTATTGCTGTGCTTTACAGCTTTTGTTGAAACTTGCCTGAATGGACACTTATGTGACCAGCCTACTGTTGGTGTCAAATAGTGGGGGTATTTGTTCAAGCAGTTTCATGTTTCTGATGGTTTCATACATTGTCATCTTGCATTCTCTGAGAAACCACAGCACAGTAGGGTGGAAAAAAGTCTTCTCAACGTGTACCTCCCACATCATTTTGGTACTCTTATTTTTTTGGACCATGTACATTCACATATACATGTCCCCCAACCACTTTCCCCATTGATGAGATGGTAGCAGTATTTTACACCATTGGAACACCCTTTCTCATCCCACTCATTAAGGAATGCAGAAGTGAAAACTGTCATGAAACAGTTATAGAGTATTAAAATTACCCCAGAAATCACAGGATGACTTGAGATTCCAATTAATTACTGAATTATGGTTTGATTAAATCAGTGCATATATCAAATATGATTGTATGTGATTATTTTCAGAAGAACATACAATTGTATATAAAATTGTGGGCTGCTACTTTTTCTAGCTCACAGACATGTTGAATGCCAAGACACCATTTCTTGTGTCAGAGAAAAGTGTCAGTATAATTCATATAATTATGGACTAAGAGTCTTTCCTCTCTACACATTCTCTGCCTCCCAAGTCATACCATTTCTAGAGCATAAGCCTGACTCCCCCTATGTACTCTAATATCAAATGCACCTGATGGGCCTACTTTTTTCTGTGTTCTGAACTCACCTTGCTAACTTTCCTGACATCAGCCTCAATTGTGCTTTACTTGAGAGCTCCTTTCTGGCATTGCTGAACATGCAATTGATTTCCTAAGTTTGAATCTGCACACTGGTTTATTAAGAGAACGGATATTTATTCAATAAAACCTTTTCCACCTTTTAATCATATTTAAAATATTAAATAAAGACTTTTTTATCTGTAACACATTTCCACATAGGTGTCCAGCTCCTCCTCTTGAATGCCTCCAGGGCAAGGGAACTCAGTGTACCAAATCCATCCACTCCACTTTATCACTAGTTTGTCTTTAAAATGTTCCATATTTTTTAATCAGAGACTTTTGGAAGTGTACTAATATTATAAACTATATTATTCTCATTGCTTGCATGTATTAACATAACTGGAAGATTATTTGTGGGATGTTTTCAACATAGTATTGCAATTGGCCTCATCATATTTGCTATGATTGGTAAAAGGGAGTTGCAGCAACAGAACTTTTAAAACCTAAGAGCATGGAAATTAAAATAATGTATATAATCAAGACTAAATAATAATATGCATATACTGCAGAGGAACAACGTATTGTATGAGAATGAAAACCAGAAAAAAAGAACCTGTTTTGAAGACAATTAATGGTATGGTATTATTTTAATTAAAGATATATTGTATAAGTGAAATGCATGAAATTACAATGGGAATTTATAGAATGTCCATGACATTTGTCTTCAGATAGTGGTAGTAAGGAGAACCCATGCTGTAGCAGGTAGCTGCTTTCTCTTTCTATGTGACCTGCCCAAATTGAGGGGTTGTCTAGGATTCCAAATTAGAATTGCCAATGCTATTTGGTATCATTAGAGGGCAGAGGAGTTTAGTAGCCACACCTAGACTGATTCTGCTATAGGTTTTATCAACTTTTATATTCCTTGGTTTTAGAGTCCTAAAATTCAACACATCTTTTCTCTACACATCTTATTAACCATTACAAGTTTTTATTTCATTTTAGATGCTGCTTGTGATTCTTTAATTGTGCAAAACTTAAAAAACACAACCATATCCTCTTGTGAAAAAGATTAAAAATAAACTCAGGAAAATTCCACGTGCTTTCTGTTCACACTTTTTTTTCCGAACTGTGAGATTAAGAAATGCAGTGTCTATGATATAGTCCCACAATGAGAAGAAATGTCATGAATCCATCATAAAACTATTTAATCTTCTCTTTCATTGCAACAGCACAAACATACACCCTCATACACACAAAAAACCACACATACACAAAAACAAACAAAAACACACACCTACTAAGTTTCCATGGTCATTTGCCTTTCAGATGAAAAAAATGAATGTAGGAAGTACAAATAAAATAAATGAACTAAAATGTAAATGAAAAATAGCAATACAGTAGAATAATGTGAGGAATCTACATAGGAGAAAAATCTGGAAAGATTTGCATGGTTCAAAAATACTTATGGGCTAGTGGGTGTAGTTCAGTGGTTAAGTACCTGCTTCACATGTAATGAGGACCTGGGTTCAATCCACAGTACCTCCTTAAAAAAAAAGTACTTCAAATCAAATTAAGCTTGGAATATTTAAGTATTAATTTTTAAATTCCAGGACACCATATCTAATCAATAAAAATTTTGAAGTGACCTTCCCTTCTGTAGCAGTTTGACAGTTTGATGAAGTTATGAATTCCGAAAATAGATATTGGATTATGCTTGTAAACTGATCTGTTCATCTGGGCATGATTAAGTTACAATTGGGGCTTTGATTGGGCCACATTGGTAGGGTGTTGAGCCCCACTCCTTGCTGGTTGGGGAGTCAAAGATAAAAGTCATTGCAAATTACAGAGTTATAGTAGTTTGATGTTGGAGTCTTGCGCTGAAGCCGCAAGAAATAAGAGAACTTCATCGTGAGGAAGGAGAGAAGGACCTGGAAAGACATGAGCTATTTGCCTGAGAGTTTACAGCTGGCCTTGTGGAGAGACACAAAGACAAGAGAGCCTCATAGTCTACAGCGGACCTTGTGGAGGAACGAGAAGAATTGAGCCCAGAGAGAAACAGAGCCCAGGGAAGAGTGGAACACAAGGAGCCTGAACCCTGACAAATGTTGGTAGCTATCTTGCTCCAACACGTGGCAATGGACTTTGGTTAGGGAAGAAACTTACACTTTATGGTCTGGTAACTGTGGACTTCTACCCCAAATAAATACCCTTTATAAAGACCAACCGAATTCTGGTACTTTTCATCAACACCCCTTTGGCTGACTAAAACACCCTTTAAAAAGGGAAGCTATAAATTATAATTATCCTTTTATTTTACAAATAGATTTTCTAATGTGCCTTTTTGTTGTTATCACACTATAAATGAAGATGCAATGCCACCTCTGTATTAGTCCTTGAAAAAATACATAACCTGAATGCAATCATAGGTAAACATGGTACAGATCTAAACTGAGGATTAATTTACAATGTAATTGGCCCATATGCTTCAGAATTTTCAAGGCCAATAAAGCCATGGACTGACAGGATATATTCCAGATTAATGGAGGATAAAGGGAAATGATACTTTAGTACAATGTGTGTGATATTGGATTAGATCCTGAATTCAGAATGGTAAAATAGCTAATAAGGGCATCACTGGGACTGTTCATAAAATATGAATGTAGACCATGTTAGATAGTGTATAAATATTAAATTCTCTTGGGTTTGTAAATTATCATTTTACTGTGGTTATGCAGGAGAATGTTTTATTCTTTACAAAATGCACACTGGAGTATTTAGAGATAAAAGGCCATGATGCCACTTTTGCCCTCAAATGGTTTGGAAAAAATTACATCTATTTTTATAAATGGAGAGAAAGGAAAAAAAGAAGAAAGGAAAGAGGCAAGGAAGGAAAGAAGAAGGGAGGAAGGAAGAGAGTGAAGGTGGGAGAGAACGTTGTGGAACTAATTGTAGACAATTGGTGAAACTGAACAAAGGATGGTTATGGGAGTTACCTGTCTCCTCCTTGTAATGTTTATGCAAGAATGAAATTATGTCAAAATAAAGTCAATAGGATCGAACCCAGGTCCTCCATATGGTAAATGGGAGCTCTATTGCATGAGCCATAGCCAATCCCCACAGTATCCTTCGTTTCCTTAAATTTAACTAATGCTTCAAGATTCAACTCCAATATTACTTCTTCCAGGAGCTATTCTGTTTTAGGTTACTACAATCTCATTCTCAGCACATCAAAAAAAAAAATCATAGATAGTATGATTCAATACCCTCCAACTGTAAGTTATTCAAAGACTGTGATTATTAAATCACTGGATTTTGTGTCTCTAATAACATGTACAAGATTTGTCACAAAGCAGGCAATGAATAAATCTGTAAAAGTGGCAAGAAATGTATACATATTATTCTATACATCTTTCTTTCATTTTTCCCGAGGATAAAACTACCCAGAGAGGCAAATGATTTCCTAAGCTAGTAAAAATGGTAAAACTCTGTAGAGGAGAGATTTTGGACTCAAAGCTTAAAGTTCTTTTTATTAACTTATGTTTTCAACTTGTGGATGATTCCTTAGTTGTGCTTTCTCATAGGCACTGAAGTCATGCATCAGTATAGTACAGTGATTATGCTCATATAACTAGGGCTGACATAGGATCTTACAAAACAGAATATGATTAAAATATTTTTCATTTCTACTTAAGGACCATGGTGTGGAAAATTCTCATAATTGTGATCCTGAGGTTTATCTAGACTTTTAAACTTTCCATATATTTCTTCCAAATGTAGCTGGCCAATACAATATTCATTTTTCAAATATCATATCCCACAGACTATGATTTAAAGCTACTCTGAAATGAATGCAATACTCAAAAATGATTCTATAATCCAAATTTTGCACAAGTATTTAGTGATATCAAGATCTTGGTTCTCCTCCACATTAATGCTGATCTCTGTGTAGCAAATCTTAAGTCCTTCTTTCACATAGCAATCATGAGAATACAAAAATCTTGATAGTTCCTTTGGCCTCGATAGGGTCCATTTTGTATTCTGCAGCCAGATATCCTGAGCCTAAGATACCCATTCTTTGGTACCAATTTGATTGATTATTAGTACTGATATAAGAGCCTCTGCTGTAACTTGCTTGCATGGATACTTATATAATCAAACTATTGTTGGTTCCCCACAGGCCCATGTGCATAGCAGTTTCCTGGGTTCTGATGACCTAGCATGTTGCCATCTTTTATTCACTGAAAACTACATGAGCTCATAAAAGCAGAGAAATTTCTCCAGCCAAGAGAGATATGGTAGGAGAAGTCAGAGAGTGTTGAAGGACAAGAATCCCTTCAACTCCCACTACCTGTTTGAAGATGGAGAAGGCAAGATGATGAGGAATGCAAGTGACCTTTGGGAGACAAGAGAGGGTCCTGGCTGACAGTCAACAATTAAACAAGGACCTCAGCTCAGCACTGGCAAAGAAATGATCTCTGCCTACAAACTAAAATAACTTGGCAGAGGATTTCCCCCCAAGCCTCCAGATAAGTGCCTAGGCAGATTGACGATGTTATTTTCACCTTTTGAGAACAAAACTGGAGGCCAGCATACCTCACCCAAAACATTTCACTCCCTGAATTACCTCCAATATACTCACCACTCATTCTTTTATTTGTAACGTATGGGGTATGATCAGGGAATGGGAAAAGCTAGTGATATGATGATAAAGTTATTCTGAATGGGGTTATTTATTTATTTATAAATTTTAAAGAAACATTAGATTATATAAATGTTGCATAAAAAATATAGGGGATTCCCTTATGCCCCACGCCCTCCCTCTCCCACATTTTGCCATATTATAAACATCCGACATTAGTGTGGTATATTTGTTACAATTGATGAACACATTTTGAAGCATTGCCACTAAGCATGGATTAGAGTTTACATTATACTTTATACTCTGCCCTGTGCAATTTTGTAAGTTATTACAAAATACATAGTGGCCTGTATCCATCACTGCAATGTCATGTAGGACAAACCCAATGTCTCAAAAATGCCCCCATATTATACATATTTTTCCCTCTCCCTTTCCTCAAAACTTCCAGTGGCCACTGCATCCTGAATGGGTCTCTTTTTTAGCCAGGAGAGGTAGGTAGTTGGCCCCAGTTGCTGACATGTTAAACAGGAATGTGGAGTAATTGGAGTTTTTCATTTATACCAGATGGCCTTTGAAATAATAGCAGAGAAAGGGGAAGAAAAAGTCCTACCTGATATCTTAACATGCATGCATAGACACATAGTCAAGAATTGCAGTTGAGTGTGACCGAGTATTATGTAATAAGCCCATTCTCCAAGCCACTTCTCTTAATCACATTCATTTTATTCTTGCCACATTAATAATATTTTCATGAGAAAAGAAGATAAGGCAATTAAATGAATTAGCAATGCTTATTGATTGTGTTCTATAAAAAACTTTTAAAATGAAGGGCAACACAGTAAACATTGTTTAGTTATAAAAAATATTTCTACACTTTAGAAGAGAGAAGACATTATCTGTTCACATATGACTTAAGTTTTGAGGAGTAAAGTAGATCATTTATCTCACCTGATTTTCCTGCCATCTTTCTTAAACTTCCCCTTAACTCTTTTGTTTACCTTTCCTGTAAATTGCACAGCTACTTTGAAAAGAATGTAGGGAAAGGAAGGGGTAAAAATAAATTGCAAAATGGGCAAGAGATGGAGGGAAGGCAGTAGAGCAAGACAATCTTCAAGATTATTTTTAAGCCGTTGTAGCATATAATTGACTTTCAAGCCCAAAATGTCTTACTGTTTTTTCTAACACATTAAATATTGGATTTGACTGTCTTCTCAGTAAGTAATTCTAATTCTGTTTTTGAGATCTTATAAAGAAAAGGGAGAGCAAAGGGAACATTTTTGTTGAGGGATTAAATGGACACAAGAAAAAGCCTTTGCTTTACTGGTAAAAGAAATGACAGACATCAGTCTATATCATTGGGTCACAAGGCTAGAGCCTGCATACTTTTGGATATTACCTAGTTGGTAAAACTGAAGTGTGTCCAGAAAAGATGGATTGATCAGGGTAGAATTGGTTGACATCATCCAACATGTCTTATACTTCTCAGGTTTCTTACAGTCTTTTATTTTTTTTTCTGTACCCTTTCTTATCCTTTTCCTATCTTTTGTGTTTTATCTCTCCATTGATTGCTAGAAGTCAATTTAGGGAACCCATAGTGCTTCAGAAGTTCAGGTTCCAGCTCACAAAGAGAATGACACGATCCCCAAGCACTTATTTTGGAGTACAGGTTTGGGGCCATGCATTACAGTAAGGGGATCCTGACATGTTCAGTTCTAACTAAACACTCCCAAATATCTGTCTTCAGAAATATGAGAAAATTAGCTCCTTTGGAGACTGAGGTGTGAAGTTTTCATTTCCAAGCTGGCCTAGGAATGAAGCCCCTTAATAAGCCTGTGCAGCCTACAAATTAGAACTTCACCATCATTTTGAAGAGTTTATGCTTGAGAGGCAATTGAAAGATTTGCTTGAAAAAGCTTCAGATCTTGAGCTTCCAAATTATCTGAATCTTTGGGCTAGAAGAATGAGTCTCCTTTCCTTGCTCCAAAAGAATAGCATCACCATGACTCAAGAACACACAATGCCCTCACATAAAACAAGCACCTCTCAGACTCCCAAAATCCAGTGGCAACACCCCGAATTACCTCCAGATCAAGAAACATAGTCCAATCTCAGCTTAAAACAAGTAAAGCTTCTAATTTGAGAGGTATTAGGCAACAAGCCAAATGCATTTGTAGGACTTCACTAATATGAACTGTGTGAATGGGAGAACATTTTATTTGGAATAGATGTTGGATTTGTTAGAATTGAGTGATGGGCAGAATTTAATTATGGAAATGGGGGAATACATTAAATAAATACTTGGGATTCAGTAGTCTGATACAGATATAGACAACTATCCCCTTTGAACTCAGACAGGATAAAGGCTATTGCAAATGAAATGAAGATATGTGAACTTCTTAGGAGAAAGGAAAGTTTGAGAAAGGGATGATTTTTCAGAGTAACTGTGCACTGGGGAAAGAGGATTACTGAGACAATTTTATGGTTGTTTAATATAAGTTCTGACTTTTCACTGATACAAGAGGACCTAAAATACTATCATAATCCTCCAGTTAGAGTGGACGCACTTGAAGGCCACCTTATGAATTGAGTTAGAGTTCAAGATTCTTTCAGAGGAGGATTAGTTTGGATATTTAACTGTCCTGTGATTATTTCCCCATTATTTGCATGTTTATTTGGAACAGGAATAAATAATAACTAGAGGAATCCATCTATTGATTCTGTTGAAAAAAACCTTACATCACAGACAAGGCAAAAATCTGAAGAAAACTGGTATTTTATAAGGACTTCCGGAACTAATAGCAATCATATATTTAAAAGATTAAAGGTCTCCATAATATCACCATTGAATTAATTGCTCTAGCTTATGCAACAAGTAGATGAATTGTAACATATGACTATAGACTACTATAATACCACACAGGTGGTGTTTTGGTCAGCCACAGGAGTGCCTTTGAAATATACCAAAGATTGGTCAGTCTTTATAAAGGGTATTTATTTGGGGTAGAAGCTTACAGTTACCAGGCCACAAAGCATAAATTTCTTCCCATACCAAAGTCCACGTGTTGGAGTAAGATGGCTGCCGACGTCTCCAGGGTTCAGGCTTCCGGGTTCCTCTGTTCCCGGGGCTGCGTTTCTCTCCGGGCTTAGC
>PVKH010004904.1:0-22759 GCA_004027955.1 Chaetophractus vellerosus | reverse complement strand
GTGATTCACATTTCTTGCAATTCAATTCCTCTTTAATTACATGTGAAGAGGACAAAAATATTAATATATTTTTGATGTGCAGCCCTTCCGTCCCTCTCTTTGGCTCAGAAATTTCATTTGTAAAGGCCTGCATAGGAAGAGAAGGATTAAAAGTGCCACAGGCTGCTGTAAGGAGAAGCATGTTCATTTAATATGATGGAAGAGACAAGAGAATGGCAAAGCACATAAGGGCTTTGTACTTATGGATAGCAGAGGAAAAGAAGGGGGATATATGAAGTAGTTCTAAGGGTTATCCTTCATGATATTTCACAAATGTAAATAAAGGAGTTGACGTATGTTGAAATTATTTTAGGTTGCATGGATTATGTTTTGTGGTCCATAGCACCTCTATGTGACTGAACCACATCATTTTTAAAGCTTTGCATATATATTTTGACTGTACCCAGCATGACCATCATGAAATCCAAGATAACAAGTCAGTTTCTGCCAGCATTATAATATTTACACTTCACCACTCAGTTCCTTCCTATTTCTTATCTATAATAAGGATGCTTTCTTCCCATCAGACTGGACAAAGAAGATTCCATTGGGCATAACCACGTGTGGTCTATTGTGGTAATGCTATGAGGAGGAATACGAGGAATATAGTTAAGATAATTTGGAGGAGACAGACCAATAGTTATAGAAAAAGCATGTTTATTTGCCTATACTGAATCTATTCCTCAACTTTGTGATGTTGATCACAAGCGAATCAGTCCATACCATTGTGGAGAAACTCAGCTCCATCCTCAGTTCCAAAGGTGGTTCATGATTAGTTTAAATCAACAAGCATATTAGTTTAAATCAACAAGAACAAGCCTGGCTGTTCAGATATATGGGAAGGGCCATATTCATTGGTTGAGGAAGAGACTCCCTTCCAGGGGATGTGAGAAAGTAAGTATATTCTCATTTGCTGCTGGGAGACCTTATATGACCCCAAGGGTAACCAGACCTATGATAAAGCCAACAATGTAACCAGCAGAGCGAGGAGATGGAAAGAACTTAAATCCCTGATGGCATAATTAAGCTACTGAATCCACAATCCATGACATCTTCCCTCCTCTTAACTTCCTGTTATGGAAGCTAACAAATTTTTAAAAATATTTTAAGTTGGAGTTTCTGTTGTTACAGTTGAAAGCATCCCAACTGATACAACAGTTAATTATTAAACAAAAACCTTTCCATAATTATTACAGTGATTTCACCTTTATTTATTGTAATGTGGCTATGTACATTCTGGTACCCATTGTTATTTTTAGTACAAGAAAAATATTATTTTTCTTCCCAAACATACTTTCTCTTGAATTAATAAAAGATATCTTTTGGAGAACTATATGCCTCTCTCTTCTACTTTCCCTCTGCTTAAATGTTATTGTTTGAAAATAAAACATAACCACTATTTTTATGTGAGAAAATTTGAAATATTATTGTAGTCCATCCTAATGAAACTTGAATATAATTTTGACTTTCAAAAATTACAACTCTAATATTATATAATATTTGAATGGATTTATTTTTATTGTCAATTCATTTGGTAGAAAATTTTAATGTATTATAACAGTGTGCTGTGTTTGAATTTGCAATGTCTAAAGGTTTGAGAGAACATATTTATATTTTTAATTACTGTTATTGGCATGATTATCAGTGATTACAATTTTCTCAGACCCTTATTGTTAATTTTTACAAAAAAAATTAGTAAAACAGGGAACTCTGATGATTAGATTAACTTGCTCAACATAGGGCAACTCAATAATAAAGAAAGATTGAGTAGAAAATTTTTCACAGTTTGTAAAATAAATTTTGAAATTTCAAAATGACTTAGACTGAAACAGATTAATTCATTTTTGGAAGCAGATAAAATATGCAGAGTGTGAAGTAAAGCCTTCAAATGTGTCAAAGCCCAAATTCGGGCATACACTTTGTTTTTATAAACTGTGTTTCTGCCTTTGATTCCCTTTCCAGAATGAGTGTAAATGTGCCAGAGGAAAGGCAGGGTGCTATATTAGAGTGGGAATTAGGTTGAGGGAGCCCATACTTGTTAAGGCTACCTGGTAATAAACTTGGATTTTAGGTAAGAGTCTCAGGTTTCTGGGGCTGCTATGACAAACAACACAACTGTTTGTCTTAACAGGAATTTATTATCTTAATTTTGGAGATTAGTTTTTGAGGTAATGTTCTCTTCAAAGCCTGCAATTTGGAAGTTGTAATCTAAAAAGCATCAACATTTGTAGGATGGGCTGAGAACACTGAGAAATAATACAAAAGAGTACAGTAGTCTATAAAAGAGTAGACTAAATTTCTTCATGTTGGCACAAGGATGTTGAGGTTCAGGGGAATGATAATCTGCTACCAAAATATTTTACTCTTCTGAGGTAAAAGCTTACTGAGAAATAAAAGAGCACATTGAAATGGGGAGTTACTAAGATTTCTCATGAGCCTAGGGCATAAGGCTTTTGTCTTGGACCTGGTATGATTGTGGAGGGAATGTCTGGATCTTGGCCTTTTCTGAGGCTTATTATGCCAGGTGGGTTTTTCTAGTTATGCTGTTGACTTTCAATTATAGGACTTATACAAAAATTTATAAGTTAGTTACTCATCGTTTAGCATTGGTGGATGACTAAAGCTTACTGTGGCTTTGTCCCTAGGCAAGCGGCCTTTTATAAAAATTGGAGTATAAATGAGGGAAATGCTGAGGCCTCAGCAGAGACACAAAAATCAGAAAGGCTCTGAGACCTCTGGGGATTCAGCAATCATATGAGGGCCACAGAGGTATAGTCAGCAGATGCTGTTCCCCCAAGTAGATGCCTTAGACCTTGGCATTGACCAACATGGGGAGCCTCATATTACAGACTGTGGCTGAGTGACTTCAGATTACTTACAGTGTGACTAAGAAAAGATTTAAGCATAATAGATGCATATGTTTCTGTGTATAAGTCCTTCAAGCAGTAGAGGGGGTAAAACTGTCGGACACTTCTTAAATTGTGATTCAGTTGAATTCCAGAAGTGCCAGATGATTAGAGAAATTCTATTGTAAACTCTTACACCAGGCATTCAGCTCTTGATTAACTGCCAAAAATGTTACTCTATATTTATATGGATGGTTATACCATGTTAAGTTGGCTCTCGATTGGTTAATTACATATAAGGGGGAAAACATCTCTAAAAGACAGAAGCCTTGGGTCTAAACAATTCCAGAGCAAAATGCAGTTTAAAGAGATGTTCTAACATAATGCTGAAATGCCTGTTCTCAAAAAACGGTGCCTTCTACACTAAATTCAGTATCTGTATGTCAGGAACATAAAACTCAAAAATGATACAGAACTTAATTTTTTTGTGTGGCAGGTAGGAACATAAGTTCTTTGAAATGAGGCTGCCACCATTGCCAATTTCCAAACATTGGAAGAAGGTAGCCATGTCAAAAATGTCACCTTATGAGAGTGAAGACAGTAGGCATAGGTCAATTTTTAGTGCCTGATGTGGTAAATTCACAGTGGTAAAATTAACTACAATAAATTTGTCTAAATTCACAAGTCACATATTCTGGACAACTGGCTTAGGCTGACAAGCATCAAGACAAGTTAAAAGCCAAGATGAATTTCTCCAGATGCTTGCTTCGTGGCTTGCCACCATGTCTCTGCAATGGTCTATGACAACCATAAATATCTAATTCAGGGAACATAATTTTGACAGCAAATTTTTTCTTTTTGAAATTTAGTCATTGAGAGGTCTATATTCTGTTTATCTTTGTGCCCTATTATCAATTGTTCTCTAAAAAAGTAGGGATTCTGGAAGAGTCAGTCTTGATTTAATATAACTTTTGAGATATTGGAAGATTAAATTTATTCCAGTCATAGAAAGCACAGAAAGTAGCAGCTGGAGATATTCTGATTCTAATCAACACTGATAAAATCTCTCACAGACATTGAGCAGGAAAAGATAATGAAAATGATGATTTTTACAAATGAATTTCACTTAAGAATTTTAGACTTCCAGTTTTCACCTCACAAGAGTCAAAATAATTTGCTTGCACATTTTGATGTGCTGAGTTGTGTCTCCCCAACATATATGTTGACTTTCTAAACAATGCTACCTGTGAATGTATCCTTATTTGGAAATAAAATCATTGCAAATGGAATTTGCTAAGTTAAAATGAGTTCCTACTGGAGTATGGGGGGCCCTTAATCCAATATGTGTGGTTTCCTTCTAAGGAGAAGAAACTTGGACATAGAGAGACAGACACAGGAGAGGAGAACAGCTTGTGAAGAGGCAGAGAAGATGACCATGTGACGATGGAGGCAGAGTTATGACAAGCCAAAGAAAGCCATGGATTGCCGATCACCACCAGAAGCCGAAATTGAGGCATAGAAAGGATTCTTCCATATATAGTTTAGAGGGAGCATGGTCTTCCAACACCTTGAATTCGGACTTCTAGCCCCCAGAACTGTGAGATAGTAAATTTTTGCTGTTTTGAAGCATTCAGTTTGTGGTACATTTTTATGGCAATCCTAGGACATATATTATCATTCCCTTGGACCTTAACATCCACAGACTAACATGAGGAAATTTAGTCTTTGAACGTCAACATCTCTCCAGGAGTTTGTTCAAGGTTTGGGGGAATATATTCATATTGGAGTATCTTTGTGTTTGGCATATTATTATTGGAGTGTCTTTATTTTAGACTTGTCCTTTAGTTTAAGTGTTTCTGAAATGCTGCATTAGATGAAGTGATTAGACATAATTTGAAATAGGAAGTATATTAGAGATTGATATTTAGATGAAGAATGATCTTGAGTTGATTTATTTAATGTTCTGTTCTGACCTATTTTCTGGGATAAAATCTGTTCAATCCACTAGTGGTTCCAGTAGGCTACTTGAAAGATCCGTTATCGGTGTTTGGAGGGCAGTTTGCAGAACATAGGAACTTAATTGTCTTGTCAGATTCTTGATCTCCTCGCTTGAAGATAACCACAGGATTTATTGCTTATTTTGAACACAAGTAAAAAGAGCAAAGGTTGGGGAATGTTAAGAGGCAAATGCTTTTTCTCTACTCTTGATTCTCTATCTTCCTTATTGGAGGGACCTTCATTAGTGTGATACTTTTGGACTTTCACCATCCTCTCACTTACTTTTCCTCAGAAGACATAGAGTGATTAATCTGCTTATGAAATTTGGGAGGAATATGTTGGGTTTGCTGAGCTGAGGTCTTCTCTTTCTCTTCTTGGATGTGAGACTTCCAGCAGGCACATGAGTCCTCCCTCCACTTCTTGCCCCCACTCCTACAGGGAAATATTCCCACAGACCTGCACTCACACGAAATTGGACAGATGAGTCTTGATATTATGATAATCAAAGGAGTCTAGATTATGATGTTTATTCATGCACACAATTAGCAATATCTTGCTATCCAGCCTTCATTAGTAATAAAAGTGGTGTTTGCCTTCCATTTGTCCAGATATTCTCTTATTTCTTAATTTTAAAAATCTGTCCACCTTTTCTTTTTTTCTCTTACCATCATCTAACTTACTATATTTTTCAAACAATTTTAAAAAATTATTATTTACCTTCTTTCTGTAAATTGTAAGACCTGCAAGGGCAGAAAGTTTTGCAGTGATTTGTTTGGGCTGTGTCTGGTGCCTAGGAAAATGCCTGAAATATAGTAGGTGCTCAATAAATATTCGTTGGATTAATGAAAGTTATTCCAAACTTGAGCAAAAAAAAAAAAAAAGGATATTATTTATTTAGCTTCCTTCATGAATCCAAAAATAGTCTTGAGTCATATAATTTTTGAATTAGAGAAAAATTTATATTTTACTCATATTTGGGAAAAGCCACAGAATATTTGTAAGCAAGGGAATGACCAAATTAAAATGATACTTTAGAAATATTATGCTGGCTGTTGGGTATAGAGAGATGAAGCAAAGAAAAATTAAAGGCAAGCACATGAATTTGTCAGCTTTTGCTTTGTTCCAGCGAGAGAAAACAAAGGCTACTTACACTTAAGTGCAATGAGGATTGCAAATAAAATAATGATTTTTAAAAATATCATAAGAAAGAAGCAAGTAGACTCCGAACTTGAGTGCTTATAGGGTTGGCTTTTTATCAAAACCAAAGATGACTCTGAGGTATCCTGCTTTGGTGGCAGCATTATTGGTAGTAGTAAATACATAGATAAATAGAGGAAAGAGGATGGGTGTCGAAATCCTCCCTCATACATATCTTACAAGCCACTATCTGTGTGTGTGTTTACCCTCCTAATGAAAACCCATTGTTTCATATTTTTGTCTGTTTTTTTTTCCTGAGGGAGGAAGCTAATTTGTTCCCTGTTACTATCTTCTTCAGAAATGGAAGTTGTCTAGCCATGTTAATATTTTTTCAATAGAATAGTGAATGTGAATTTATTTTGAAAACTCCAGTAGACTAGAGTTTCAGCCCCATGAAAGCAGAAACCTGTCTCTTTTGTTTAGTACTCATGCCCAGTGCCTAGAACAGTGCATGAAACACGAGTACTCAACATGCTTGGGTGTATGAATAAATATTAATATATAAATACTAATCTAATGTGTTATAAACACATTACATACAATTATGTAATGATTTAAGTCTTTCTGATATAAGCTCTGGATAAACGCTTATTTCGAGAATCAAAGAAAAAAAATGTTCAAGTTAGTAAATTGTGATCACAGCAACAATTAACAACATACAGCTTTGGAGAGATAGTCTTCCAGTTATCTGTAAATATCCAATGCTCCTTGTGACACGATTTATTTAATCAAAAAAGTATATGATGGTTTATAAAAAGAACTTTAAAATGACCTAATTTTATTTAAAAATAATTTGCATACTTGATTATTAGTAGACATGATTTTCTACATACCTCACAATTCATCGTAGAATGAGACTGCTGATCTATGCATTTGCATAATGTATACAACAGTGCAAACCAATTTTCCCTTGTCAAATGTGAGTTCTAGACCCTTGAATTGCATTTGGATTAGTGTGATTCATTTTGTTTTAGTACCTGACAATGACTTGGTTTAAATAATCTTTACCTAAAGAGTTAATGGTTCTCAAATTATGATCCTAATATTTTGACCTTGCCATCACTGTAAAAATGTATGAAATGTATGGAAAATTTAGCCCTGTATTTTCTGATTCATTTACTCATCAAAAGATCTTATTAAAACCACTCCATATTCAGGAAGCTTGGTAGCAAATTATTTCTAGTTTATTTCATAGTCCCAGGAAGTTGACACTTACTAACCCAGCCTGAGTCCTTGTAGATCCTCTTCAGTGTGTAAACCAGAACTCATGAAGATTTTATGTTGCTACCATCAAAGGAGAGATGGGTGTCGAAATCCTCCCTCATACATGTCTTACAAGCCACTCACTAAATTTCTATCAGCTATTCACCCCCATCCTCTACTCCCCCCACTTACACACATTCAAAGAAATAATTTCCATTCCCCTGCTGTTTACAGAATTACGTTTCCTTGTAATTATCTGAATCTGATTCACTATATATGGTTTCTTTGAAGTCTAGTATATTTTTCATATCTTAATATTCTTTTGGGTATTGCTGAAGTTTCCTCTTTTCTTTATAAAACACTATGGCTCTAGTCTTTTAAATTATTTTTCTTAGAAAGAGAAATATTCTAAGCCTTGATGTGTTCAATATAAGTAAAATCATATTAATTTCAGTGAAACCAAGAAGAATGGTAACAGTACACACTAAGGAATCTTTTAACTACTGCCAGGAAAATGAAAAAGGTTACTTGACAACATGTTAAATTCAAGTTGAAAATCATGTGATGAAAATAAATGAAAGAAAATAAAAGACATACTCTGGGTCATTGGACTAAAGTGACCTGGCAGAGGGTGGGGGTATACATGTGTGTAAAGAGAAATGAAAGCATAATTTTATGAGGTGAAAATCTATAGGATTTTATGTAAATTCTTTAGGAAAGATGAGGAGATGGATGAAATGAGACAACTACAGTCCACTCTCAATTTACCAGAAGATTATGAGAGAGTGAGCTCGTGGTGTACCCCAAATCAATTGTAAACAGACTATGTAAGGTCAAGGCATGTGCAGGCAAGCCAGTAGTATTTCAACTGCCAGCAATAAAAAACAGTAGAACATACCTTCTTGATATTTCTTGGACCTGTGCTGATTTTAAAAGAAGTAATACAATGCAATGTTGAGTAAGGCAGAGAAATTCAGCAGCATATCAGGATTGTCAGAGTGATCTTATTTTTGATTACATGCCAGAAAGTGTACTCCAGGGTTTGGAGTGTGGAGCATTTACATAGACACAGAGAGTTTGTGAATTGGGGTGTTGGGTTATGTTTGATTCCATATATCCATTTCTCAGTCACCCTTCCCCCTATACTATTGAGGTAAAATTAGGTATGAAAATGCACGGATCTTAAACATACAGCTTTATGAGTTTTGACAAATGTATATGCCCTTTTAATCACCATCACCATGAAAATACAGAATATTTCTCACTCAAGGATATTCTCTAATGCTCCCTTCCTGGCAATCTCACTCTGTTCTCCCCCTTCTCAATCACAACCACGGTTCTGATTTTATATCTAAAATACATTTGGACTATTCTTGAACTTCATATAAATGGAATTATACAGTATGTATGTATTTAAAAATAAATGTAAGACTATCTCCCCCAAGTGAGATGGACCCTAGATACAGGATCAGGATTTGAAAAAGTGTATAAAGTGCAAATTATTGAAAACCCTGTGTTTTAAATTATCTGACATACAGATGTGTGGATGAAATGCTTTGGAAGTGCTTGTTTAAAAATTGTGAAGTATATCATACTTAAATAAACACTTGCAAGGATAAATTTTAATAATTACTAACTAAATAATTCTATAATTTTTACCAATTGGATTAATAAATAGAACATTGTTAGTATATTAAACAGTCATTGTGTACTTCTCTATTATCTCACTGCAATTCCTATCCTCCAGAGGGTATGAATTTATGAACCAAATTTATGGTTCATTTGTTTTTCTATGTGATTGTAATAATTGATATGCATCCCTAAAATATGTTATTTCATTCTTACCGGTTTCTGAATATTATATAAATGACTATCTTCCTCTGGATATATTGTGTCTTTATATAGCTACAAAAATTTTATTTGGGATAACATTTGCATCATTTCCTATTAAGTTATTTGTATATTTATATTTTATAACTGTCTATTGTAAACCACATGTTGTTGGAATTATTTTATTTCATTTTATTTTATTATTTTACTTTTACTGGTTTGAAATGTCTGTGTCCTTTAACTGCAGAGGTTAGACCACTTGTGTTTATTGTGATTGCTAATATATTTTTTATTTATTCCTAGCATCTTATTATGTTCTTTCAATTAGCCCTTTTTTTTGTTTGGTTATTTTTTCCTCACTTTATTGTTTACTTTTGCATCAATTGAGGGTTTCACCCCCATAAATCTCTCTTTATTGTTTTTTTTAATTAGAGAAGTTGTGGAAAATGCATGCATAAAATACAGGGTTCCCATATAACAGTCTATTTTTAACAACTTGCATTGGTGTGGTACTTTCGTTACAATTGATGAAAGCATATTATTATAATTGTACTGCTAACTGCAGTCAATAATTTAACTTAGGGTCCGCTGTTTATGTTGTGCAGTTCCAAGGAATTTTTTTAACTTCTAATCTAGTGACATATATGCAACCTAAAATTTCCCCTTTTATCAACAAATACATAATTCAATGCTGTTAATTATATTCACAGTGTTGTACTACCATCACCACTATTACTAAAACATTTCCATCATTTCAAATAGGAACCCTGTACGTTTTAAGCCTTAACTTCTCATTCCCTCTCCCCACACTGTCCCCTGGTAATCTGAAGTCTAGATTCTGATTCTACGAGTTTGCTTATTCTATTTTTTTCAGATCAGTGAGGTCATGAAATATTTGTCCTTTTGTGCCTGGCTTATTTCATTCGACATGATGTCTTCCAGGTTCATCCATGTTGTTGCATGTATCAGGACTTCATTTCTTTTTATGGCTGAATAATTTTTTATTGTGTGTATATACTGCATTTTGTTTATCCAATTATCAGTTGATAGATAATAAGGTTGCTTCCACCTATTGGCAATTGTGAATAATGTTGCTATGAACATTGTGTGCAATGTGTTTGAGTCCTTCCTTTCAATTCTTTGGGGTATATACCTAGAATTTGGATTACCAAGTCATTTGGTAATTCAATATTTACTTTCTGTGGAGCTGCCCAAATGTCTTCCACAGCTGCTGCACCCATTTTACATTCCCCCCAGCAATCACATCCTCTCCAACAATTTAAATTTTCCATTTTTTAAAAATAGTAGTCATTCTATTGTGTATGAAATAGTATTTCATTGAGGTGTAGATTTGCATTACCTTAATGGCTAATGAGGTTGAACATCTTTTCATGTGCCTTTGTCCATTTGTATATCTTCTTTGGGGAAATATCTATTCAAGTCTTTTGCCCACGTTTTAATTGTTTTGTTTTTATGTTGTAGAGTTGCAGGATTTCTTTATATATTCTGTATAATAAACATTTATCAGATATGTGGTTTCCAAATATTTTCTCTCATTTTGGAGGTTGTCATTTTACTTTCATCATAAAGCCCCTTGATGCACAAAAGTTTCACATTTCAATGAGGTCCCACTTATCTATTTTTTCTTTTGTTGCTTGTGCTTTAGCAATAAAGTCAAAGAAACCATTGCCTAATTCAACGTCATGGAGGAGCTTCCCTACATTTTCTCCTAGGAGTTTTGTAGATCTGTATGTTATACTTTGATACAATTTGAGTTGACTCTTGTATATGGTGTGAAGTAGGAGTCCACCTTCCTCCTTTACCATATGGATATCCAGTTTTCCCAGCACAATTTGTTAAAGCAGCTATTCTTTCCCAGTTAAGTTCTTTTTGCCCCCTTGTCAAAAATCAGTTGGCCATAAATGTCAGGGTTTATTTCTAAACTCTTAATTAGTTCCACTGGTCTATATGTCTGTCCTTGTGCCAGTAAAATGATGGTTTGATTACTATGGCTTTGTAATAAATTTTAAGATCAGGAAATGTGAGTCCTCAAACTTCATTCCTTTTCAAGATGGCTTTGGCTATTCAGAATCCCTTTTCCTCCCATATAAATTTAATGATACACAAAAATTTATTGGAATTTTGATTTGGTTTATGCTGAATCTGTGAATCACTTTGAGTAGTTTGACATATTAGCGATATTTAGACTTCCAATTCATGAACATGGAATGTCCTTCTATTGATTTAGATCTTTGATTTCTTTTAGCAATGTTTTGTAGTTTTCTGTGTACAAGTCCTTTAAATCCTTGGTTAAATTTATTCCTAGATATTTGATTCTTTTAGTTTCAAAAACTAAATTTTTTCCTTGATTTCCTATTCAGATTGCTAATTACTAGTATATAGAAACACTACTGATTTTGCATGTTGGTCTTGTACTCTACCACTTTACTGAATTCATTTATTAGCTCTAGGAACTTTGTTGGGGTTTTATATGGATTTTCTGTATAGAAGATCATATCATCTGCAAATAAGAAAGTTTTACTTCTCCCTTTCCAATTTGGATAACTTTTATTTCTTTTCCTTCCGTAACTGCTGTGGGTAGAACTTCCAGTATAATGTTGAATAACAGTGATGAAAGTGGGGCATCCTTGTCTTGTTCCTGATCTTAGAGGGAAAGCTTTCAGTCTTTCACCAGTAAGTATGATAATAACTATGGGTTGTTCATATGCTTCTTTTATCATGTTGAGAAAGTTTCCTTCTAGGCTTATTTTGCTAACAAGCAGCAGCACTGGATTTTGTCAAATGCCTTTTTTGCATCAATTGAGATGATCAGGTGTTTTTTTTCCCTTTCATTCTGCTAATATGATATATTTCTTATGTTGAACCACCCTTGCCTACTTGGGATACATTCCACTTGATCATGGTGTATAATTCTTTTAATGAGCTGTTGGATTCAGTTTGCTAGTATTTTTTAAAGTTTTTTCCATCTATATTCCTAAGATTTATTGGCCTGTAATTTTCTTTCCTTGTGGAATTTTTATCAGGCTTTGATAATAGGTAGAAAGTTTTCCCTCCTCTTCAATTTTTTGGAAGAATTTGAGCAAGATTGGTGTTAATTCTTCTTGGAATATTTGGTGAAATTCCCGTGTCAAACCTAGGCTTTTCTTTTGGGGGATTTTTTTGATGACTGATTCACTCTCTTTACCTGTAATTTGTCTGTCGAAGTTTTCTCTTTATTCTAGAGTCATTGTAGGTTGTACATTTCAAGGAATTTGTACATTTCATTTAGATTATCTAATAGTGTGCAGTTTTACAGTATACTCATATAGTCTTTTATATTTCAGTGGGGTCAGTAGTAATGTTGCCTTTTATGATTTTAGTTTTGGTCCTTTCTCTTTTTTTCTTTATTAGTCTAGCTAAATGTTTGTCAATTTTATTGATCTTCTCAAAGATCAAATGTTTGGTTTTTTTGATTCTATTTGGTTTTATTCTTTATTTCATTTACCTTCACTTTTTAAATTCCTTCCTTCTGCTTGCTTTGGATTTAATTTGCTCTTCTTTTTCATCTTCTTCAAATTTTGAAGTTAGGTATCTTTTTTGGAATCTTTTTCCTTTTTTTAATATAAGCATTTAGGGCTACAAATTTTCCTCTCAGCACTGCCTTTGCTGTATCTCTTACGTTTTAGTATGTTGTATTTTCATTGCCATTTGCCTCAAGATATTTCCTAATTTTCCTTGTGATTTCCTCTTAGCCAATTGATTGTTTAAAAATACATTGTTTAATTTCATGAATTTTCCATTTCTCCCTCTGCTATTGATGTCTAGCTTCATTCCATTGTGGACAGAGAAGATACGTTGTATTATTTAATTTTGTTGAATTTATTGAAACTTATTTGTGACCTAAGATATTGTCTATCCTGGAAAATGATCCATGTGCACTTAAGAAGAAAGTATTTTGTTGTTGTTGACTGAAATGTTCTACAAATATCTGTTAAGTTTACTTGGTTTAGAGGATCATTCAAGTCTTCTGTTTCCTTATTGATTTTCTGTCAGAATGTTCAATCCACTATTGAAAGTGGTGCATTAAAATCTCCCACTCTTTTTTTCCTCTTATAGCTTTAATAGGAAGACAAACAATCCAGTAAAATGTGAGCACAATATTTGAACAGTTTACAAAAGAAGATATAAAAATATCCTGTTTTTACATGAAAGATGTTCATCACTAGTCATCAGAGAAATTCAAATGAAAACCACAGGACTGCTGCCATTAATTTCTCAAAGATTCTGGTTCCCCCCTCACCGGTGCATATTTTACTTCCTTAGTAAAATGAGTTTATTTGGTACCTTCCCAGGGAATATAATCAGAGAATGATGCCTCTAATCTCACATAAATTTCCTACTTCCCTAACTAACCCATCTGGCTCCTTCCTCAATATTCCTCCAAGGCAATGATGGCACCTCCACCTCATTTACTTCCTTGTCCAAGCTTTGAGGAGACATCTCAGCAGTTTATTAAGATCAGCTCCAGACATCTTTCCCAGAATGCAATATTTTCTGTCTGAGAAAAGTGCTCCTTTGTCAACTAACTTGCCCTATTTGGCCTTTTTCAGCCCCATTCCTTTGGTTTTCAAAACCCAATCCAACTGTGCTCCTCCAAGAACTGGGGGAATTTTTAATTCCTGCCATCATGTATGGTCTCTAGTACTGCTGTACCAAATTACCACAAAATTAGTGGCTTAAAACAATAGAAATTTATTCTTTTACAGTTCTGGAGACCAAAATTCTAAATAAGTCTTATAGGGCTAACTTCAAAATGTCAGCAGGTCTGGTTCCTTCTGGTGGATCCAGAGGAGAATCCATTTTTTATCTCTTCCAGCTTCTGATGGCTGCTAGCATTCCTTGCCTGATGACCACATCTCTCTCATCTCTCCTTCCATTGTCACTTATATTCTCCTCTTCTGCAGTAAAATATCCATCTGCCTCTCTCAAATAAGGACACTTGTGAATATATTGTGTCTACCCTGATAATCCAGGATAACACCCCCATCTCAAAGTCCTTAACTTAGTTACATATGTGAAACCCCCTTTTCCATATAAAGTAACTTTCACATGTTCCAGGGATTAGGAACTGCATGTAGTTGTGTGCTATTATCCAGCCTCCCACAGCCAAGTAGGTGAATTCTTTTCAGTGAGTAAGTTGTTTCCTCTTATTTCAGAAATGGGATTTCCTTTCTCAAACTATGCTGAGAACTGATTCTAGTTATTCTGGAGGCAGGAAGGGGAGATGGGTAAAACTTCTCATTCTTAAGGTACTATTTTTCTTTATAATCTGTCCCTGTTTGCTTCATGTATTTTGAGTTCTCCGTTCAGTGTATATATATTTATAATTTTTCCACCTTCTTGTTGAATTGACCCCTTTATCATTCTCTGATGACCAATTTTAACTCTCATAATAGTTTATGATTTAAAGTCTATTCTATCTGATATTAATATAGCTACCCCAGCTCTCTTTTGGTTACTACTTGTGTAGTATAATTTTTCCTTCCTTTCACTTTCAATCAACTTATGTCTTTGAATAGAAGGTGAGTCTCTTGTAAACAGCATATACTTGGGTCATGCTTTTTTATTCATTCTGCTAAACTCTGGTTTTTGACTGGACAGTTTAATCTATTTACATTTAAAGTCACTAGTGGTAGTACAGGACTTTCTTCTCTATTTTACCATTTGTCTTTGTCTTTGTAAGTTTTATACCTTTTTCGTCCCTCAATTCTTCCATTAATGTCACATTCATATTTATTTGATATTTTTGTATTATACAGTACTCAGTTCCTTGTCATTTCTATTGGATATATTTTTAATATATTTTTCTTGTGGTTTTCTGGGGATTAAAATATAATGTCCAAAATACATATCAATTGTGTTTGCTATGATACGAACTTGACATTAATAGCATACACATATACTGTTTCTATACTCCTCCATCCCTGCACTTTTTTGTATTTGTTTTTATATGTCCCAAACCATAATTTTATCATTACTTTATTGAAATTTAAAAAAAATATTGAAAGTATATCATTCATACATGAACATACATAAACAATAAGTGTATAGTAAAAGTTGTGAACTTACAAAAAAATGTGCATAACAGCAGATAGGGTCCCATACATCAACCCACCACCAACACCTTGCATTGTTGTGAGACATTTGTTACAAATGATGAAGAACATTGTCAATATCTTACTCCTAATTATAGTCCATATTTTACATTTGGTGTATTTTTCCCCCAACCCACCCTATTATTATTTTCAAAATATATTTTTATTACAGAAGTTGAGAACTTACAAAACAATCACGCCCATGTGTAGAATTCCCATATAACACCCTTCACCAACACACCCCACTGTGGTGGAATATTTGTTACAGATTATGAGATAATATCATCAGATTATTACCATCAACCATGGTCCATAGCGTACATTTGGCACACTTTTTCCATACTTCCCTATTATCAACCCAGTATGTCTTTGGCATAGATGCAAGAATATTACAGTATTGCTGTTAATCACAGTTCATAGGTCACACCAATTGTATTTTTCCCATGCTTCTCCACATTCCTGCCATCCTGCAATTGTGACGTATATCTGCTCTAGCTTGCAAAAGGACACCATTGCATTTGTACCATCAACCACAATTCTCATACACCTCTGGGTTCATTGTCTTATTCAGTCATTATATTATTCTTTAGCTTTCTTTCAATTGACATTTACATTCCTAGACTACCCTTTCCAGCCACATTCCCATTTATAAACCAGCTGCTACTGACTATAATGTCCTGACATCAACTCCATCTATTTCCACATTTTCACAGTAAAGTTAATTAAAACTTTTACATACATTAAGCATCAATAGTCCTTCTCAGACCTGCTCCTATCTCCTAACAACCTATACTCTAACTCCATGAGTTTATTCTTTGTATTTAGTTCACATTAATGAGACCATGCAATATTTGTCCATTTGTGTCTGGCTTACCTCACTTAGCATAATGTCTTCAAAATTCATCCATATTATATGTGTCCCAATTTCATTTCTTCTTACTGCATCATAGTATTCCATCATATGAAGTATTGCCTTTTGCTTATCCATTAATTGGTTGATGGACAACCAAGGGGTTGTTTCCTTCTTTTAGCAATTGTGAATAATGCTGTTATGAACATAAAGTGTGCAGATGTCTTTTTGTGTCACATTTTTCTGTTTTTCTGGATGTATTCCTAGTAGAGGAATTGCTGGATCATGTATCAATTCTATATTTAGCTTCCTGAGCAACCAACAAACTGTCTTCGAGAGGCTACACCATTTTCCAGTCCCACCAACAGTGAAGGAGTGTTCCTATTTCCCCACATCCTCTCCGGAACTTATTGTTTTCTGCTTTTTTTTTTTTTAAATAATGGCTATTCTATGAGAGATGAGATGATATCTCGTTGTTTTGATTTGCATTTCCCTAATAGCTAGTGATATGGGACATTTTTGACATGTGGTTTTTTTTTTTTTTTTTTTGGCCATTTGATATTTCCTCTTTGGAGAAATGTCTATTTAAGTCTTTTGCCCACTTTTTAATTGGATTGCTTCCTCTTTTATTGTTGAGTTGTATGGTCTCTTATATAGAATGGCTGTTAAACCCTTATTGGATATGTGGTTTCCAAATATTTTCTCCCGTTGATGGGCTGCCTTTTCACCTTCTTGACAAAGTCCTTTGAATCACAAAGGTGTTTAAGTTTGAGGAGGTCCCATTTATCCATGTTTTCTTTCATTGCCTGTGCTTTTGGTGAAAGGTTTAAGAATCCACCACCTACCACCAGGTCTTGAAGAAGTTTTCCTACAGTTTCTTTTAGGAGCTTTATGGTTCTTGCTTTTATATTTAGGTCTTTGATCCATTTTTAGTTAATTTTTGTATAAGGTGTGAGGTGGGGGTCCCTTTTCTTTCTTATGGCTATGGATATCCAGTTCTCCCAGCACCATTAGTTGAGTACAATGTAGTGCCCAAGCTGTGTGGGTTTGACAGGCTTGTCAAAAATCACTTGACCATAGATGTGAGGATCTTTTCTGAACCATCAATTTGGTTCCACTGGACTATGTATCTATCTTTATGCCAGTATCATGCTGTTTTACCACTGTGGCTTGGTAATATGATTTAAACTCCAGAAGTAAGAGTCCTCTAACTGGTTTTCCTTTTTAAGATATTTCTGACTATTTGGGAAGGCTTATCCTTCCAAATAACTTTAATAATTATGTTTCCATTTGTTTTAAAAATACTTGTGGAATTTTTTTCAGGATTGCATTGAATCTATATATCAATTTTGGTAGAATTGACATCTTAATGATATTTAGTCTTCCAATCCATGAGCATGGAAAGTTCTTCCAATTATTTAGGTCTTTTTTATTTCTTTTAACAATGCATTATAATTTTCTGAATATAAGTGCTTTACATCCTTGGAATATTTAAATTCGTAAATATTTGATTCTTTTAGTCACTATTGTAAATGGAATTTTTTTCCTGAATTCACCCACAGTTTGCATATTATTAGTGTATAGAAGCACCACTGATTTTTGCATATTGATCTTGTATCCTGACACTCTACTGAAATCATTTATTTGCTCTAGCAGCTTTGTTGTAGATTTTTCAGGACTTTCTAAGTATAGGATCATATCATCGATGAATAGCACACGTTTTACTTCTTCCTTTCCAATTTGGGTGACTTTTATTTATTTTTCTTGCCTAATTACTCTAGCTATAACATTTAGCACTATATTGAACAACAGTGATGACAACGGGCATCCTTATCTTGTTCTTGATCTCAACAGGAAAGGTTTCAGTCTTTCACCATTGAGTACAATGTTAGGTGTGGGTTTTTCATATATGGCCTTTATCATGTTGAGAAAGTTTCCTTCAATTCCTATCTTTTGTAGTATTTTTATCAAGAAAAGATGCTGTACTTTTTCAAATGCCTTTTCTGCATTGATCGATAGGATGATGTGCTTTTTCTTTGATTTATTAATGTGGTGTATTATGCTGATTGATTTCTTGTGTTGAGCCACCCTTGCATGCCTGGTATAAAACCTTCTTAATCATGATGAATAATTCTTTTAATGTGCTGTTGGATTCAATTAGTAAGTATTTTGTTGAGAATTTTTGTATCTGTATTCATTAGGGAAATGGGTATGTGATTTTCTTTTTTGGAATATCTTTTTCTGGCTTAGGTATTAGGCTGATATTAGCTTCATAAAATAAGTTGGGTAGTGATTCCTCTTGTTCAATTTTTTGGAAGAGCTTGAGTAAGATTGGTTTTAAATCTTCTTTCAATGCTTGGTAGAACTCACCTGGGAAACCATTTGGTTCTGGGCTTTTCATTTTGGGGAGTGGTTTGGTGACTATTTCAATCTCTTTTCTTGTGGTCTTTTATTTCTTTTAGTGTTGGTGTAGGTTGTTCATACATTCCTAAGAATTTTTCCATTTCATCTATGTTGTCTAGTTTTTTGGTGTACAGTTATTCATAATATCCTCTAATGATCTCTTTTATTTCTGTGGGGTCAAAGTAATGTCCCCATTTTCATTTTTATTTCATTTATTTGTAGCTTCTTTCTTTTTTCTTTGTCAGTCTAGCTAAGGGTTTGTCGATTTTCTTAATCTTCTCAAAGAACCAAATTTTGGTTTTGTTAATTCTCTCTATTATTTTTTTTGTTCTCAATTTCATTTATTTCTGCTCTGATCTTCGTTGTTTCATTCCTTCTACTTGCTTTGGGATTATTTTGCTATTTTTTTTCTAGTTTCATTGATTTTAGCTTTCTTCTTTTTTTTAATGTAAACATTGGGGGCTATAAATTTCCCTCTCAAGCCTCCCTTTGTTGCATCCAATAGATTCTGATATGTTGTGTCTTGTTGTCATTTGTCTCGAGATATTTATTGATTTTTCTTGAAATTTCTTCTTTGACCCACTGATTATTTGAGTGTGTTGTTTAATCTCCATGTATTTGTAAATTTTCCCTTTCTCCCCCTCTTGTTGATTTCCAACTTTATTCCATTATGATAAGAATAAGTGCTTTGTATCATTTTGTTTTATTGAATTTATTGAGATCTGCTTTGTGACCTAACATGTGGTTTATCCTAGAGAAGGATCCATAAGCACTTGAAAAGAATGTATAAACTGCTGTTTTCAGGTGCAATGTTCTATAAATGTCTATTAAGTGTACTCCATTTGTCATGTTATTCAAGCTTTCTGTTTCTTTATTGATCCTCTGTCTAGATGTTCTATCCAATGCTGAGAGTGGTATATTGAAGTCTCCAACAATTATCATGAAGATATCTATTTCTCCCTTCAGTTTTGTCAGTATGTGGCTCATGTATCTTGGGGCATCCTGGTTAGGTGCATGTACATTTGTGATTGTTATTTCTTCCTGGTGAATTGCTCCTTTTATTAATACATATGTCCTTCCTTGTCTCTAATAAGAGTTTTGTTTTTAAAGTCTATTTCATCTGATATAAGTATAGCTACTCCAGCTTTTTTTTCTTTTTTCTTTTTATTACTTCATGTGAGGAATATATTTTTCCAGCCATTCACTTTTAATCTATTGGTATCCCTGGGTCTAAGGTGAGTCTCTTGTAGACAGCATATAGATGGCTCATATTTTCTTATCGATTCCACCAATCCGTCTTTTGATTGGGGAGTTTAATTCATTAACATTCAATGTTATTATTGTAAAGGCAGTTCTTATCACCCATTTTGACCTTTGGGTTTTATCTGTCTTATTTTCTTTTCACCATTTTGGGGGTACACTTTTTGTTACTTTTACTTATATAATCTTCATTTCTACACTGTTACCCAAGCATCTCTCTTCTGATTTTTCTTTTCAGGCTGTTGCAAAGCTGCTGTCTTTGTTATAAACTCTTTCCGTTTCTGTTTTTCTGTGACTATTCTAAACTCACCCTCATTTTTGAAAGCCAATCTTGCCAGATATAAGATTCTTGGCCGACAGTTTTTTTCTTGCAGTATCTTAAATATATGATACCACTGCCTTCTTGCCTCCATGGTTTCTGATGAGAAATCGGCACTCAATCTTATTGGGTATCCCTTATATGTTATGCATTGTTTTTCTCTTGCTGCTCTCAGAATTCTTTGTCTTTGGCATTTGACATTCTGATTAGTATGTGTCTCAGAGTTAGTCTATTGTATTTATTCAGATGGGAGAACATTGTGCTTCTTGGACATGGATATCTATGTCCTTCAATACGGTTGGGAAATTTTCTACTATTATTTCTTCAAATAATCCTTTTGCACCTTTTCCATACCCTTATCCTTCTGGAACCCCCATGACATATATGTTTGCATATCTCTTGCTGTCATTATTTCCCAGAGACCCTGTTCAATTTTTTTCATTCTTATTTTTATCTGTTCTTTTTTTAATGTTTGCTTCAGAGACCATGTCTTCAAATTCACTGATCCTTTCTTCTGCTTCCTCAAATCTGCAGTTATATGCCTCCAGTGTATTTTTAATTTCATTTATTGTGCCTTTCAGTCCCAGATCTGCTATTTTTCTATGTATGCTTTCAAATTCTTCTTTGTGCTCACCCAGTGTCTCCTTAATATAGTTAATCTCTTTAGCCATCTCATTGAATTTGTTAAGGAGATTTGTTTGAACATCTGTGATTAGTTGTCTCAACTCCTTATGTCATCTGGAGGCTTATCTTGTTCCTTTAACTGGTCCATATATTCCTGTTGCTTGGCATGGATTGTAGTTTTTTGTTCATGTTTTAGCACCTGGCTTACTAGATGTATTTATTTTGGGTGCAGTTTCTCTCTTTAGTTTAGGGCTTTCTTGCCCTTTCTCTCTTGCTGGTGGTGTAATAGGAGCTGAGGATGTAGTTGGTGCTTTAAGCTGTGGAGGCTGAAGCTGCTTGCATTGCCTCAGGAGCCAATTAAGCTTCTCCCACCTTTCTCTTCTGCCAGCGTTAGGGATAGAGCCACATTCATGTGTAAAAATCCAAGTTGTGCAGGCCAGGAAAGTCTGTAGTTACTGGAAGAGATTGATGAAGCTTCACATCCTTTCCTTCTCTGCCTGGGGCGGGGATGGAGCTGCAGGTGTGGGCAGCAATCCATGTCATGCAGGTCCAAAATGACCACAGTTGCCCAGGTAGATGGACATAGTACCACCTGCCCCCCGCCAGGGGTGGGGATGGACCCTCTAGATGGCCCAACAATCGAATTTGTGTGTGCCAAATGCACCTGAAGTTATCCTGAGGGGCTGAGGGAGTACTTTCCCTTCTGTCTTTTAGGGAGTTGGAATGGAACCCCCGATACTCAATAGTTCAGTCTGTGTATGCCAAAAGTGCCTGCCATTGTCCGGAGAGGCTAAGGAAACATTAGCCTTCTCCTATCCTATTAGGGCATGGGATGGATCCATAGGCACCCAACAGTCCAGTCCATGCAAGTCAAAAGTGCCTGCCGTTGCACAGAAAGGCTGAGAAAACATCAGCTCCCTTCTATCCTATTGGGGGGTGGGGATGGGTCCATAGGTACCCAGTAGTTCAATCCATGTAGGCTTAAAGTATCTGCTATTGCTTGGACAGGCTGAGGAAACACCAACCCACTCTTATCCTATGGAGTTGGAGGGGTTCAAATGGAATTGAAGGCTCTCAACAAAACAGTTTGTGTGGGTTGAAAGTGCCTGCAATTGCTCAGAGAGGCTGAGGAAACACAGCTCCTCTCCTATCCTATTGGGGTGTGGGGATGGAGTCTCAGGTGTCTGACTATTCGGTCTGTGCTGCCCAAATGAGCCTGCAGTTACCCAGAGAGGCTGGTGCAGGTCCCATTAGCTTCTTCCCTGCCAGAGATGGGGTTGGAGCTTAGGCTAGGGCTGCAGTCCAATATGGCTGGAAAGAAGCTGGTCCTTACCATCACTGTGATTTTCAGTCTGTCCCACTTCCCGTCAGGCTGGAGGCAGAGTCAAAATGGCTGCTACTGGCCTCTTTCAGACTTGGACAGGTCAACCTTTAGCATTTCTTAGGGTTATACTTTTGCCAGCTGAATTTATTAATCAGTAGGTGAAATCAGTGGCCAACCATTTCTTCCTCCCATGTTTTTGGGAAATGGAGCTTCCAACTCCAGCTACAGAATAGCCCCTGAGGTGGCTTGTGCAGCCAGAGTAAGATGATCACAGGCCTCCATGGCATAGCCTGCAGTTTCCCGGTGAGGTTGGTGCAGGTTCCCCCAGCTTCTTCCCTGTCAGAGGCAGGGCTGGGGCTTGGACTAGAGCTGCAATCTGGGTGGAAAGAAGCCAGTCCCTATCATCTCTGTGACTTTCAGTCAGCCTACTTTCCTTTGTGCTAGGGCAGAGTTAAAATAGCTGCTACCAGCCTCTTTCTTACTTAAAAAGGTTCAAACTTTAGCTTTTCTTAGGATTATACTTTAGTCAGCAGGATTTACTAATCAGTAGCTGAAGTTGATGCCCAACCATCTCTTCCTCCTCCGTTTTTGGGAAATGGAGTTTCCAGCTCCAGCCACAGAATATCTCCCAAAGCATCCTGTGCCGCGTGCACCAGCCTCTGCAGCGTGGAATGCTCTACTTATGAATCTTCTCTGCAGATGAGCAGTCTC
>PVKH010004903.1:0-22765 GCA_004027955.1 Chaetophractus vellerosus | reverse complement strand
CTCTGCTCTGTTCGCGGGCAACTTGCCCTGCCTGTGGCAGCTTTGCCCAGCCCGTGGTGGCTTTTTGCCCTGCCCATGGCGGCTCTGCCCCGCCCACAGCAGCTTGCTCTCTCAAGGTGGTCTGCTCACTTAGAGAGGCCCCAGGAACTGAACCAGGGGCCTCCCATGTGGTGAACCGGCGCCCTATTCACTGGGCTACAGCTGGCCCCCTAAACTTTTTTCTTAATAATATTTCATGGTTCTAATATTTTATGGCACACAGTTAAGAAAATGTTGATCAAAGGGAGTTGAAGCTTATCTGAGTTATTTATTGACACTTTAGTTTGGGGCTGTTGCCTTATTGTTGATTACATTTTTAATATCAACTTGGGTAACTACAGCAGAAATCCACCAAAATATAATTGGCTACATATGATAATTATAGAAATGTTTTAAAAATACCTAGCTCTAGGGAATAGAGTAAAAGGAATTGTTATACATTATCAACATTTGTGTTAATATAGTTGAAATACGTGACTTTTTTCTTATTTAACTTATTTTCCAAATATTAAGTATATGTCTTTAATTGAAATAGAAAAAAGTTGAAAAGAACAATAGTAGAGGAGAATAAATACAATAAATCGAGACACAAATTTTGAAGATGTTTTCTTTTTCATTTCAGATTTTATAGCTGAATATATTACAATACTGACCTGGATGCTTGAGAGTTCATATTGATGTTATTAGTAGACACTGTTGGCTGGTGGAGAGGGCCCTGGATCTGGAGAGTTAGAGGACTTAGATTTGAATCCTAGCTCTCCTGCTAAAAAATATCCTTTGGTTAAGATGTAGTAGCTGCATGACTCTGTCTTCTAGTTTTTCACTACAGTTCTGTGACCTTAGGAAGCCATTTAACTTGAGCCTCAGGTTTCTCATCTGTTGAGTGTTCAACTATCTAATGAAATAATTGTGTTAAACTACCCTAATAAACATAAATTCTAATATTTATGTGAATTAGCTTTTAAAAATGTACTTTTATTATCAAATAAAAAACACACCCTTTGTAAAAAAACTTAGAAAACACAGAAAACCAATAGGAAAAATCAAATCATCACCCATGACCTTTCCACCTAGTGATATCCACTTTGCTTGCACTTGTTGAATCTTCTTCCCATTTGCTTGTCTATATACAAGGTAGGAAAGGCTAGAGCAGGTACTCTATTTTTTTCTCCTATGTGTGTATGTTTCAAGTACCTGGTCCAGTGAGAAGGCACTTAATAAATATGTTGAATGGATGTAATGAAAGCATGGTTTCCTTATTGTCTTCTACACATATTTCTTATTTGTGACTTCTGAATCTATTCCATGACTTAAAAACAGGCCTTGTGAAAACTCTCTACTCTTCACTATTTTTCAGGGCCCAAACACTCTAGCCAGGTTTCTATTTCAGCCTTTTGCTGCTCCAGTGCGTACTTGTACAATGATAGAAATTTAGACCAGGACAGGCCCAGTGGGCTCCTGTAGTCCCTTCTCCAGATTCCAGGAGGGGAATCTGAGGCCCAAAGAAGGAGATAGTTTGAAGTCATAGAAATGGTTCTTAGTGGAGACCTGACTCATCTTGAAACTCCTATAGTCCCTATACATGATTCACAATGGTTAGAACTTGATCATGCAGTTAATCTTGAGATATTACTATTTGCGTGTAGAGATGCAACTTGACAAGGTATTTAATTTAGATTTTATAGGCTCTGCTTGCAAACAGCCACCAAGGGGTCATCTTCACAGCTGTAAAATTGGCATCTGTTGACTTAAGCTTTCCTTTCAGAATACTTTGGTTTGCTTAGTTATAAGAGTGGTGGCTTTGGGTTTCATTTGCACTCCTTAAATCCTTTCCATTGTGACTTTTTCTTAGTGTTAAATGTTCAATTACATAAATAATGAGAATCACCTCTATGCTTTTTTGTGAGCATACTCTTTAGTGTTAACAGTAGCAAAGCCAGGAAAGAGATGAAAGTGCACCATCCAGTGCCATGTTACGAAGCAGTTCAGGTAGGGAACTGCCTTATTATACAGCATTCTGATCATTTCATTAGCTCTTGAAATTGTCATGTCCATTTTAATATAATTGATATCGTTTTGGCATTAAATCAGTGTTATTTTGTGTACATAGCTGCAAAAAAACCCCAACACTTTTCCCTTAATATTAATGATAAATAAGTTTTCAACTTAGGAGAAATAACCCCATGAGGTATTTTTTCAGTATGGAATTACCTCACTAGGCAGGGAGAATGTGTCTTACATTTACCCCTAGTTTCCTGTCAGTTGTCTCTTGTGGAGGCACCAGTCAGCTCAGTGATCTTGATTACAGGACCCTCAAAGCCTGAAGCACAGCTGATTGCAGGATAACAAACTCTTATGGACAGCCAGGACTCTACACAAACCAGGCAGGAATTCCAGGAGAGTTTTAGAAACACTTCTGCACTGCACGCCGCTTCAGTCACAGACTACCCCATTTCTAAAGCATTCTTCCTGCTTCCTTTGGACATGGATCACCCTCCTAGGAACTTTTGTGCAATTTGTATTTTGTGGTTTCAATACTTAGTAATTCCATATAAGTGCAGATCTTTAGTACTGTAGTTATCAGGAAATAATAAAATATGGGCCACATCTCTTCAAACACATTATACACTTCAAATTATACCTTCTTAATCCTATCGATGGCTGAAATTAATTTTCACAGGTAATGGGCTCTTTAAAAAGAAAACAGAAAAAAAAAAAACTGGGGAAAATCTGACGTTTTTCCAAGTGGCTCTTTCAGCAAGAGACAACAATTGCAACATAGCAGTGTCAGAGCGTAAGTCAACGCAAGCACCTGCCAACTTGCTGGCCAAGTGCGCGGGCGGACCCGCGTACCCTCTTCGCTCTCTCTACGCAACATCTTTACTTTCCAGGAACCCAGCACTGCCCATGGCTCCTTCCTTTTGGGGTCACAGAGGAACCTGTGCCCCAGAGCCTACTCCATGCTATTGCGACCCCACCTCAGCTCTCTGGCTGCGCGGTAGAGCCCAGCCTCCAGAGCGCTTCTCAGCCGGGGCCTGGAAGCTCCACCACCAGGTGGCGCTCAGGAGCTGCCGGGAAGACAGCAGGGGGCCGTGGCCCAGGAGGTTGCTGGGTAGACTGAAGTGGCAGGAGGGTAGGGGCAGGTCTCGTGAGTATGTGTTTGTGTACTCCTTTGTCCTTCATTGACAGGAAGGATTCCGTGTTCTGGCAGCAGATAAGGAACCTAGAACCTGGTGGATATCCCAGGGCTGGGCTGGGGGCGCTAGGCTTCCCAATGCGCAGTTAGCGGTGTCCCATGCAGCCTTGCTGCCACAGACTTACACCCCGATTGTCAGAGTCTTGTTAGTCAGAATTCTAACCCCACTTTCAAGATCTTACCAGAGGCCCTTCCCACTGATTACTATAATTTACTAATTTTCTGTTTTAAACCGGCAGCAATCATTTTTTCACTGTGAGCACTCTTAAATAAACCACCCTTTTCTGGAACTGTATCAGATTTTTGGTCTGAAACTTCATGCTGTACCTACCATTCAGCCCCTTATTTACAGTGTCCTCTAATCCAGAGTGCATTAAAATGTCCCACTACACAGCTAACTCTGAATGCATGCAGGACATCTGTCGAAAATATAATTGCCCTGCCGTGTAAAATATTGCTTGTCATTTAGTTTTTTTCTTCCTCGAGTAGCATACAGCATGAATCACACTAGGAACATTGCTGGGGAATTATAACCCTTTAATTAACATAATCTCTTTATCACTTATGAGTCATGATCATGAGAGTTAGAAATAAGTGCGATGCACACACCTTTTCTAAATGGAGGTGCATTCTCCTCCTGTCCCCATCCTAATTTCCCTGGGGATTAGTGGGTAATATTTTAAAACTGTAAAACTATTGGAGATGTGGACACCAGTGAAAAAGTCACTAATTTTATTTAGCTCTAACAGCTAATCAGTAAAACAATGGTAATAATTCTACAAAATGCTAAAATGTAATAACTAGTACCTCATCCTTCCTGGGAGCAAGGCCTAAGTCAAATGTGGCCATGGATGTAAGAGTACAAGGAAAAGACAGACAGCCAGGGTGAGATGTTGGAAGGAAGGCCCTGAAATTTCCAGCTCCTCTCTGTCTCCCAGAGGGAGAATTTGAACTGTCCACTGCTTGCCCAATTTGCGGGAACCCACGGAGCTTCCTGCCAGGGTGAACCTCACGTGGCAGTCTCTTCAGGCTCAGTGCCCCACTCTTACTTCTCAGCTGACCATATGGCTCTCTCTTATCCACAGCCAGGCTCCCCTTGCTCAAGATTTCTGTAGCAGGAAAGGTGTGACTATTCCATGTATATTCAATATCTCCTGTCCTGTCTCCAAACAAGTATGTGGACTTCTTAAAGTTTTCAAGATTTTTTTCTTCCCCTCATTATGCAAATCTAGGAAATGGAGAAGTAACAAAATAACATTATATTTTTGTAATTAAATTTCCCTGGAATCCGAAAAAGTGCTATTGACCTGGAGGCAAATTTTAGTTGGGACTTCATTAGCTTGCCATTCGTAGATGCCCAGTTGGAGACTTGGCTCTATAAGCCTGAGGGTCTTCATTTAAAATTGAGGATGGCACTATCTTATTCTACTTAAACTTCTCACAATTGTTGTGAGGATTGTTCTGATTTATAATATATGGATAATCTGATTAATCTATGATTTCTAAATAAGTGCTATTTGAATATAATCATACCACCATCGAGAAGCAATACAGTGATGTGATAGTGAAGAGCCTGGAGGTGGAGCTGGACTGTCCTTCAGTCTATGTCACCTGAGATGGAATCTCTGACACCTATTAAATCATGCAAGCCTTGGGGGCATTAATACTTTTAAGTTGTCTTCAGTCAACATTCATCTACTCCTTAAGCCCATATTAACTGAGCATCTGTTATCATCTTCTTTGCCCTAAATTGTATGAGATAGTTGAACACACAACACCTGACACTGGACAGGTGAGATTGGCACTGGTTTATTCACTACCTATACTCACAGCCTGGGAGAGAGGACACTATGCCCCATGCAGGGTGACATGGGGGATCCACTTAGGAATAGAGTAAACAAGCAGGTGCTGTGGAGGCAGGCTTTGTAGCAACAAGAGGGCAGGGTGACCCCTGTTTCCCACAGGAGAATGTGACTAGCTTGTTTGAATAATTCCACAGGCAGGCAAAGAAGTGAAACCCATAGATAGAAGACTGGATGGGGTGCAGTTGGTCCAGCTAATAGGAGTACTAGATGAATGGGAGCCTTTCCCTTGGGTGGAGGGCATATCTGGTGAGGGCAGGGGACGTCAAGGTTACACCTTTGGGGCTGTATGAGGCTCAAAGATGTCAGGCAGCACATGGAATTTTAGGCCTTTAAAATGAGCATTTTCTGTGAGTATGGCTGGGTACTGGATTCCAAGGATGCAGTGATGAATGAGGCAGACCGATCATTGCATTGTACAGACATTAAATGTATAATTGTGGTCAATTTTCAGCATACATTGTGCAGTTTGGTAATGGACTGGGCACAGGGAACCTAATCATGGTGCTGGGGTTTCCCCGAAGGAGGAAAGGTGAAGCCAACTAGATGAAAAAAGTAAAAGAATGATGCCCAAAAGGCCTTTCTTGTCATGTTTCAGAGGCTAGCTGACTAGCTGAGCCTTCACAACTGGCTGCTTAAGTTCCATGTGGGGCCTAGGAGACATGTTTCCCTTCTGCTATTTTCCTAATGTTTCTTATTGCACAGAAGTATATATCATATCCATTGTTTTGGACTTTTTCATATAATAAACCTTTTTATAAAAGAAGTTTTAAATTACAGAAAAGTTACATCAAAGAATAGGGGATTCCCATATACCCCACCCATTCCCCTTCTCACATTTTCCTCTATTAATAACATCTTACATTAGTCTGGTACATTTGTTACACTTGATGAGCAAATATTGAAGCATTGCTACTAACCAAGGTCTATAGTTTACGTTATGGTTTACACTTTGCACTATACAATTTTATAGGTTTTGATAAAATGTATAATGGCCTCTAACCATCATTGCAATATCGTGCAGAATAATTCCAATGCTCTAAAAGTGTACTATATTCCACCTATTCTTCCCTGCCTTTCCCCTCAGAACCTCTAGTGACACTATCTTTAAATCAATGTTACAAGTTCTTCTGTTACTACAATAGTAATAAGTCTACTTTGGTCCGTGGTTGCATTTCCCCCCTTATGTTTGTTCACTGCACAGTCTGGAGGATTTTGGGATGGTGATGCCTGCTCTGCTTCAGATTGAGAGAGAGAGAACGTTCAGTGTCATAACTCTTGACCAAGGAAAAGAGATATCCCTCCACTCGGGAAGGCTGCTTCTTACTCATAAGGGTAAAATTCTCCCTGTGTCGTGGTTTTGAAAATAGTATCAAAACTGCTTATTTGGCATCAGAGGTTGGGATGGGATGGGGGGAATGAGAAAGAATATGCTTCTATTACAATTTTAAAATGCTTAATAATTGTTTGGATATCAAATCACTTGACTATACTCTTGGTTCATCTTTCTCTTTATTTTCTCTAAAGTTGAAGGTTTTTCTAAAGAAAGAAGGCACAGTTCTTCCTAACATACAATGCTAGATTTTTCTTTATTGGCCAATGCTTTAGGGTTAAAACAATGTAATTTGGCTGTGCAAATGTCTGAGAAAGATCTTCAGACAAGTTTAGTTTCTGGGAAAAAACTTTTATAGGGTTGAGGCAGGATGCAAATGAGGGCTAATTCCCTAGAAAAACGTAACAAGACTGCCTGTGGGATGCAGATCCTTGCTTCCTAATGCAGACCGGCTGCTGAGTGTTTTAGATCCATGATTATGCAATCTATTACAACATAAGCGGATATCAATTTTAAGCTCAAAATGGATTTTCCTAGTGGGTCATGTGTACAGGCTCTTTCCAAAAGAAAAAAAAAATCTGATTGTAGTTAGCTGTAAAATATTTTAGCTGAATAGATCTGTGAAAGAGACTGATTTGTGTAAAGATTTACCCTTTTTCCTTAACAGTAAATTTTCCCGAAACAAAAAATCAAAAGCAGACAGGTATATGTGGCTTAATTACCTGAGTAATAGAGGAAATGGTCTCAATTATGGTGGAGATTATATTTCTATAGAATTTTTTTTCTGTTAAATTATGGTTTTACTTTCATGGAAAATAACCCAGCGTGAACTAAATTTGGTTATCTACAGACAAGATTTTATTCAGTTCTGTTGAAGAAGACAGTCAAATTCCTGGCCTGGCCTGGTTGGCAAAGAAAGACTGGGGTCCACAGATACATTCATAAATACACCTTTCAGATTTCATTTATAAAATATTTCATAATTTATAGGAATTGTGCAGATTATTTGGAACGATTGGTATTGCTAATTTCCAAAGAAACAAGAGCAAGGCTTTGACTTAAGTTTCCAGAACATTTGTATGACTACTATTTTGAGTTCCAGGGATACTTTTACAAAAGGCAAAAAGGATTTCAGAACCCAACTCCTTCTCCCATACCCAGAAGCTTATATTCCCTAAGAGGATTTTGAGGTAATGTTAAATAATTTATAATTTTCAGCCATATTTAATTAATTTTCCACTTCATTACTATTTACAAATGCTATCTCATATTGAATAATGACTTTGTGTTTGTTTGCTGGCTAGACCATTACAGGCAGAATTAAAAACTACAAATTTGCAAATATAGTGAGGTATTGTTTAAACAATGGAAAGAATAAGAAGACTTAATTTATTCTATGACATTTAATTATGTTAATTGAAATTTTCATGCAAATTTAAAACAGAGGTTCTTAACTTGAGGTTTGTGAACTATAGGTCAATTTTAGGCTGCAGCGGCTAGATGAATCCATTGATATTGTAAACAGCATTTCAAAAGTGTATGCATTTGTGTTTTTTACTGGCTCTAGGTTTCCACACTTTCATCAGATTTCCAGTGGTGTTCTAGACTTTTAAAAAATCATTTAAGTACCACCATTTAAAAAGATTCATTCAGGCTAATTTTTAAGTAAAAAATAAATGAAGACATAGACAATTTATAAAAGTTTCCGTAAGAATTTGATAATTTGAGGATGTCTGAGAGCAGGTTTTCAAATAAATATATTTCTAAAGTGCTTATTACAAACAAGAAATGCTCTGTACTTTACTGGCATAAAGCACTCATCTTAGTATTTAAGACTTAGGTTTTGTCCTATTGAATAATAACAGCCATTTGTAAAATTGATGGCATGGGAAAATAGAACAAACTTGTTATTTCACTGGTAATTGAATGTTTTGGTTATCAAAGAATTACCTTATGTGGTATAATAAACATGGATAATCAATCTCCAGCAATTTAAAACAATGTTTTTCACTCACTTTTGCTTAGCATTTCAGTTTCCCAATCACTTTCATATCCACTATTTGGTTTGAACTTCACACGCACCTTCGTTGCATATGTGGCAAATATTATAATGTACTTTTTAAAAAATGAGCAAATTGAAGAAAATTGAAGTTGTTGCATGATTTTACCACAGACTTGAGACAGACTTAGATGTAGGTCTTTTGGCTCCTAAAATTGCAATTATTTTAAAAATTACAACATGTTCCCTTCCTTTATATAACAACAACAAGTATTATTTTTACTTGAATAATTTGTATAATTCAGAAAGCACCCCAAGAACATATGTTGATTATTATTGTGACCATTGTTTTCACCATACAGTTCAAAATAAAATGTCTCATGATTTAAGCATTCTGATTACTTGGATTCTAAACAAGGTGATAAAACACTGCCACAAGATTATATTCTAATAACAAAAGTGGTTGTAAGCAAAATTCACTTTACAAGATGTGGCAAGTGTGAGACTCATTTTTAGTCACTTCAGTAAAATTACTTAATCTCAACTTCATCACTTAATTCCTAACTTACCTACTCCAACAGTTTCCGATATTTTGAATATATGCTATATATAACATAGCAAGAAAGCATACTCATCTCTGCAAAGCAGCACCATAAAAAAACAAGTACGCTATGTTCATGGATTGAAGGCTTAATATTGTTAAGATGTCAATACTATCCACAGTGAGCTACATAGTCAACATAATCCCTATCAAAATTCCAGCAGTCTTTGTAGAAATGGAAAAGCCAATCCTCAAATTCATATTGACTTGCAAGAAACCCTGAATAGCCAAAACAATCTTGAAAAAGAAGAACAAAGTTGGAAGACTAACACTTCCTGATTTCAAAACTTACCACAAAGCTACAGTAAGCAAAAGAGTGTGGTACTGGCATAAAGACAGACATAGACCAATGAAATTGAGTTGAGAGTCCAGTGATAAATCCTGATATGTACAGCCAATGGATTTTGACAAGTCCATTCAATGAAGGAAAGAATAGTCTCTTCAACAAATGGTGCTGAGAATACTGGATATCCAGGTGCAAAAGAATGAAAGAGGATACTTATCTCATGCCATAAGTAGAAGTCAACTCAAAATGGATCAAAGAAGAAAATATAAGAATCAAACATATAAAACTCCTAGAATAAAACGTACAGAAACATCTTCAGGACCTTGTGTTAGGTAATGGTTTCTTAGACATGATAACAGAAGCATGAACAAGAAAATGTAAAATAGATAAACTGAACTATATCAAAATTGAAAATTTTGGTGCATCAAGGACATTATGAAAAGACAACCTACATAATGGGAGAAAACAGTTACAAATCATATATCTGATAAGGATTTAATATGAGGAATATATAAAGACCTCCTGCACTCAACAACAAAAAGACAAACAGCCCAATTAAAAAATGGGGAGGGAATTGTGGGAAGATGGCATCAGACAAGGCAGGCAGTGCTCACCCTCTCACAAAAATAACAGAGAAAGAGACAAAACCTGCTTTGGGGGTCAGCAGAACAGGACAGTGCTCCATAACTCCCAGTAGGGTGAGGGAAAAAGAGAAGTAGAACCTGAATCAACAAAAGTGAGTTACCAAACCACTGCAGTGGCCAGGAAGGGCTCCCCTCCCCCATCTGCAATATACTAAGCTGGGGTAAAACCCCTGGCTTACTGCAACTAACAGAGAGGGACAAATATCTTCCTTCCTGTCAGCTGTTATAAGGGAAAAGGGAGAACCAGGGGGGTTTCTTCAGCAAATTCAGCCAACAGAGCCCACTTTGAATCTTGGCTCTGACCATACCAAAACACAGGAAAACAGAGATTTCCTTTCCTTGGAAAGGTGCACCCATGAGCACCTCCCACTGGCTGGTCTGGAAAGTGCATGGACAATAGTGGCTTTTAGGGCTCTCTGCATCATAACTCCTGGGAGAAAATCTGTGCTCCATTAGTGAGTCCCTGGCCCAATTTTGATAACTTAAGTTGGAAAATATTAAAGACTTAGAAAAAGTTGAACCAAATATCAAAGAAGAATTGGGGAAAAAATAGGCAAGAGAGAGAAACTGGCCATCAGAGTAAATGCACCAACATATTCAGATGCCTAGACATTAGCAAAAATTTACAAGCCATAGTAGGAAACAGGAAGAGATGGCCAGGCCAAAAGAACAAACCAAATATCCTGAGGAGATACAGGATTTAAGACAATAAATCAATGATAATCACACAAATCTCCCAAATCAATTCAAAGAATTGAAAGAAAATATGACTAAAGAGAAAAAGGATATTAAGAAGACACTGGGTGAGCATAAAGAACAATTTAAAAGCTTGCAAAGAAAAGTAACAGAGCTTATGGGAATGAAAGGCATGATGGATGAGATTAAAATACATTAGAGGCATATAAGAGCAGATTTTAATTGCTCAAAAACAGAATTGGTGATTTTGAAGACAGAACACCTGAACTGGAAAAGACAGGAGAAAAGAAAGAGAGGAAAATGGAAAAAATGGAACAGGGTCTCAGGGAATTGAATGACAATGTAAAACAAACAAATATACACATTATCAGTGTCCCAGAAGGATAAGAGACTGGAAAAGAGGAGAAAGAATATTTGAGGAAATAATCACTGAAAATTTCCAAACCCTTATGAAAGACACAAATAATAATATCCAAGAAGGAGAATGCACCCCAAACAGTATAAATCTGGATAGAACCTACCTGAGACATGTACTATAAAGAATGACAAATATCAGAGATAAAGAGAGGATTCTGAAAGCAACAAGAGAAAAGCAAAGCATCACATACAAGGAAACCTCAATAAGATTAAGTGCCTACCTCTCATCAAAAATCATGGAGGAGAAAAGAAGGTGGTATGATGTTTTTAAGGTACTGTAACAGAAAAACTGCCAGTCAAGAATTTTGTATCTGTCAAAACTGTTCTTCAAAAATGAGGGTGAGTTGAAAGTCTTCACAGACAAACTAAAGCTGATAGAAATATGTTACCATAAGGCCAGAATTACAAGAGATACTAAAGAGAGTGCTGCAGCTTTGATGGTAAAAACAAGGGTGAGAGACTTGGAGAAGAGTGTAGAAATGAAGATTATTAGGAAGGATAAATTAAAGGAGAAGAAGTCAGACAATAATATTTTATGACAACAGAAAGCCAAAGAACAAAATGGATGAGGTAAGTAATGACTTAACGATAATAACATTGAATGTTAGTAGCTTGAATTCCCCATCAGATGAAATAGATTGATAGAATGGATTTAAAAAATTGAGCCTAGTATATATATGCTATCTACAGGAGACTCACCTCAGACTTAAGAACACAACCAGGTTAAAAGTGAAAGTTTGGAAAAAGATATTCCATGCAAAGAGTAACCAAAAAAAGAACTGGAGTAGTGGTACTACTATCAGACAAAATAGATTTTAAATGCAAAACTGTTCTAAGGAAAGAAGAAAGTCATTATATAATAATAAAAGGGGCACTTCACCAAGAAGAAAAAACTATACTAAATATTTATGCATCTAACCTGAATGCCCCAAGATACATGAGGCACACACTAGCAAAACTGAAAGGAGAAATAGATGTCTCTACAATAATAGTTGGAGACTTCAATACACCACTCTCAGAATTAGACAGAACATGTGGACAGGGGATAAATAAAGAAACAGGGAACTTGAATAATATGATAAATGAAATAGACCTAACAGACGTCTGTAGAGCATTGCAACCCAAAACAGCAGGATATACATTCTTTTCAAGTGCTCATAGATCCTTCCCCAAGATAGACCATATGTTGTATCACAAGACAAGTCTCAATAAATTTAAAAAAGACTGAAATTATACACAACACTTTCTCTGATCAGAATGGAAAGAAGCTGTGAATCAATATTGATGGAAAAAGGAAAATTCATAAATCTATAGAGATTAAATAACACACTCTAAAATAATCATTGGGTCAAAGAAGAAATTGCAAGAGAATTTTAGTAAATATCTTGAGATGAATGAAAATGAGAGCACAACATATCAAAACCTATGGGACACCACAAAGACAGTGCTGAGAGGGAAATTTATAGCCCTCAATAATTACATTAAAAAAGAAGAAAGAGTGAAAATTATAGATTTGACTGACCCCTGGAGGAACAAGAAAATGAAGAGCAAACTAATCTCAAACCAAGGTGAAGGAAAGAAACAGTAGATATCAGAAGAGAAATAAATGAAATTTGGAGCAGAAAAATAGAATCAACTACACCAAAAGTTGGTTTGTTGAGAAGATCAACTAAGTCGACAAACCCTTAGCTAGACTGAAAAAGAAAAAAACAGAGAAGATGCATATAAATAAAATCAGTATGAAAGAGGGGATATTACCACTGACCCTGCAGAAATAAGGTAGAATATAAGAGGATACTATGAACAACTGTATGCCAATAAACTAGACAATATAGATGAGATGGGAAAATTCCTAGAAATACACAAACCACATACATTGGCCCTAGAAGAAATAGAAGACCTCAACAAACCAATCACAAGTGAAGAGTTTGAAAGAGTCATCAAAAACCTCCCAAAGATGAAAAGCCCAGGACCAGATGGCTTCACAGGTGAATTCTACCAATAATTCAGTGATGATCTAAGACCAACCTTGCTCAAGCTCTTCCAAAAAATTGAACAGGAAAGAGCATTACCAAACTCATTCTATGAAACCAACATCACCCTAATACCAAAACCAGGTAAAGATACTATGAAAAAAAGGAAATTATAGACTAATATCTCTAATGAATTTAGATGCAAAAATCCTCAATGAAATTCTTGCAAACCGAATCAAAAAACATATTAAAAGAACTATACACCAAGTTCAAGTGGTTTTTATCCCAGGTATGCAAGGATTGTTCAACACAGGAAAATCAATTAGTGTAATAAAACACATTGATAAATTGAAGAAGAAAAATCACATGATCCTCTCAATTGATGCAGAAAAGGCATTTGACAAAATACAGCAAACTTTCTTGGTAAAAACACTTCAAAAGATGGGAATAGAAGGAAGCTTTCTCATATGATAAGGTGCATATATGAAAAATCTACGGCTAGTATTGTACTCAATGGTAAAAGACTGAAAGCTTTCCTGCTGAGATCAGGAACAAGACAAGGATGCTTACTGTCACCATTGCTAGATAAAGAAATAAAAGGCACCCAAATAAGAAAAGAAGAATTAAAACTTTCACTATTCACTGATGATATGAACCTATATTTAGGAATTACTGAAAAGTCACAACAAAGCTACTAGAACTAATAGGCAAGTTCAGCAAAGTGGTGGGATACATGATTAATACACAAAAATCAACAGCATTTCTATACCCTACCAATGTGCAATCTGAGGAGGAAATCAGAAAAAAATCTATTTATAATAGCAACTAAAACAATCAAATATTTAGGAATAAACTTAACCAAAGACATAAAGGATCTGTATTCAGAAAACTACAAAATCCTGCTAAAAGAAACCTCAGAAGACTTAAATAAATGGAAGATCATTCCGTGTTCTAGGATTGGAAGACTAAATAATCATTAAGATGTCAATTCTACTCAAACTGACTTACAGATTAAATGAAATCCTAATAAAAATGCCAACAGCCTTTTCTTCAGAAATAGAAACGCCAATAATCAAATTTATTTTGAAGGGTATGATGCCCTGAATAGCCAAAAAATCTTTAAACAGACGAAGGATGTTTGAGGACTCCCACTTCCTGACTTTAGAGCATATTACTTAGCTACAGTGGTAAACAAAACAAAACAAACAAACAGAAAAAAACCCCAACAGATTGACCAATAGAACTGAATTGAGAACTCAGAAATTGACTTTCACATCTAGAGTCACATGACTTTTCACAAGGCTGTCAAGCCCACCCAGCTGGGCAAGAATCCTCTATTCAACCAGTGGTGCTGGGAGAACTGGGTATACATAAGCAAAAGAAAGAAAGAAGATCCCTATCTCACACCTTATACAAAAATTAACTCAAAATGTTTCAAGCACCTAAATATAAAAGCGACAACCATAAAACTCCTAGAAGAAAATGTAGGAAAACATCTTTAAGATCTTGTGGTGGGTGGCAGTTTCTTAAACCTTACACCCAAAGCACAAGCAACAAAAGAAGAAATAGATAAATGACACCTCCTCAAAATTAAACACTTTATCCCTCAAAAGGGTGAAAAGGCAGCTGACTCAATGGGAGAAAATATTTGGCAATCACATATCTGATAAGGGTTTAATATCCATGATATATATATACAGAGATCATACTACTCAACAATAAAATGAAAAACTACCTGATTAAAAAATGGGCAAAAGACTTGAAAAGACAATTTTCCAAAGAAGAAATACAAATTGTGAAAAAACACATGAGAGAATGTTCAAAATCACTAGCGATTAGGGAAATGCAAATCAGAACTACAATGAGTTGTATATTATGAGAAGGAAAGCTAAAAATTGTAACATGGTACTGAATATGACAGTGCAATCTCATGTAAAACACAAATATGGGGGATATTTCATATATAGGACTGCTTTTACAAAATATAAATACAAATATACCACTGAGAATGAGAAAGAATAGCAGCTATGTATGTCAGGGGAAGCATAGAGAGATTGAGAGGTGATGAGTTTTGTTTGTTTGTTTTTTGTTTATTATTATGGGAATAATTAAAGTGCTCTAAGAATGATTTAAGTGATGAATGCACAAATGTGTAATTACACCAAATACCATTGACTGGCACTTTGGAAGAATTTCGTTTTAGTAATATTAATATTAATAAAATTGATTTGTTAAAAAATTAAAAATTTTAAAAATTAAATGCAAAACTAAAACTTAAAATTTTTAGAAAAAATGTAGGAAAAAACTTCAACATCTAGGAATAGGTCAATAATTCTTTTTTTTTTTTTTTGGTTACATATCCCCCCCTTTCTGCTTGTTCTTGCTGTGTTCGTTTTTGCGTTCTTCCATGTCTGCTTTGTCTCCCCCCATTGCGGCAATGCGCCGAGTCAGCTCACCGCACAGGTGGCTTGCCCCACTCGCGGGCAGCTCTGCTCTGCTCTTGGGCGGCTCTGCTCTGTTCACGGGCGGCTCTGCTCTGTTCGTGGGTGACTTGCCCTGCCTGTGGCGGCTTTGCCCTGCCCATGGCGGCTTTTTGCCCTCCCCATGGAAGCTCTGCCCCGCCCCCAGTGGCTCTGCCCCACCCCCAGTGGCTTGCCCTCTCAAGGTGGTCTGCCCACTCGGAGAGGCCCCAGGAACCGAACCCGGGGCCTCCCATGTGGTGAACCAGCGCCCTATCCACTGGTCTATAGCCAGCCCCCGGTCAATAATTCTTTAAAGAAAAAATTGGTAATTTGAACTTCATAAAATTTAAAAATTTTACTCTCTTAAAGAACTTGCCCATAGGATAAAAAGATAATCTCTAGACTAGGAGAAAATATTTTCAAACCACATATCTCATGAAGGACTTGCATTTAGACTATATAAAGAACCTTAAAACTTAGCAGTAAAAAATTAATCCAATTAGATAATGGGCAACAGACTTGAACTGACATTTCACTGAATAAAATATACAGATGGCAAATAAGCACATGAAAAGATATTCAACATCATTAGCCACTAGGGATAGGTAAATTAAAACCACAATGAGATATCTCTCCACCTATGAGGAGGGATAACATTTGAAAGAAAATAAGTATTGGCAAGGATGAAATGACTGAAACCCTTATATATTTTGATGAGAATATTAAAAATAGCACAACCACTTTGGAAATCATTTTGGCATTTCCTCAAATGATTAAACATAGAGTATATATGCCCAGAAATTATACTTCTAAGTCTATACCCATATATTTACACAAAACTTTTACAATATTCAAAATAGTTTAAAGGGAGAAACAGCCCAAATGTCCATTGACTAATGAATGTATAAGCAAAATATAATATATCCACACAAAAATGAGTGAAACACTAATACATGCTACAACATTAATGAATGTTGAAAACATGGGAGAAACAATTGTAAAGTATTAGGGAATTTTCATTTTAAAAAGTCTAGCATAATTTTGTACCCAGATTGCTTTACATGAATCCTTAAGTTCTCATTCTACTTTAAATAGCTGGAAATCATAGATATAATTTATGAAAAAAAGGTGATGAGGTACAACTTGACTGCTTCCACATGTTTAAAGTTGAAATAAAATGGTTAAAGTTAAAAAAATACAATAAGCTATCATTTCACACCTATTAGACTAGCCACTATTGAAAGGTCAGAATACTGTAAATGTTGAAAGGATGTGGAGAGATAGGAACATTTATTCACTGTAGGTGGGAATGAAGAATGGTGCAGCCCCTGTGGAGGACTGTTTGGCAGTTCCTAAGGAAGTTGCATATAGACTTGCCATGGGACCCAGCAATACCATTGCTAGGTATATACCCAGAAGAACTGAGAGCAGTAGCACGAATAGACATTTGTATACCAATGTACATAGTGGCATTATTCACAATAGCAAAAATTTGGAAAAAATCCAGGTGTCCATCAACTGATGAATGCATAAACAAACTGTGGTATATACACATGATGGAATATTATGCAGCAGTAATAAGAAATTACGTTGGGAAGCACATGACAACATGAATGAACCTGGAGGACATTATGTTGAGTGAATCAAGCCAGGCACAAAAGGACAAATATTGTATGATTGCGCTATTATGAACAAAATATATTATGTAAACTCATGGAATTAGTAATTAGAATATAGATCACCAGGAAATAGAATGAGGGTAGAGAATGGAAGTTGATGGTTAATCTGTCCAGAATTGGTAAATAGGTTGTTTGTAAATCTTTGGAAATGAATGGAAATGGTGAGAGTCATCATCTTATTGTGACTAGCAGAGTTATTATATGGGTGTGACAGTGGTGAAAGAGAAAGCCTAAGATCACGTATATGACTAGAAGGAAAGCTAAAAAATATAACATGGGACTGTTACACAGAGTCCATGTTTGAAATTGCTGTCAGTGCTTTCCAAAGACGTAAACTTTTCCTCTTGAGGATAACAAGTTTTTTGCTATGAAAGGTCTCCCAGCAGAGATTTGACTAGCTCTTGTGAGAGTTCAAAGCCTTTAACTCAATACTGCATTAAGTTTCTTTAGCTTTGAAAACGTTTGAAAAAAATATTTAGTCTATCTACATCATAGGATTGTGATGGCCCTCTGGATAGTTTGACAAATATACAGTGGTGTAAAATTGCTGATGATTAAGAATTTGTATTGCAAAGTTTTTGCTTTCTTACAGTTTTGCTTTCTAGAAAAACATAATTTACATATCTCCTGCAACCAAGGAAAAAAGGTCCAAGTTGTCTATTTCTGGATAAAATCTCTTTTTACTTCTGAAAAAAAAGCATTAAATTTACCATTGTGTTAGTTTATTTAGGGAGACATGGAGGGAAAATAAGAATCTATATTCCTTTATTCTTTTTGTAATAAGCTTATTGAGCTGTAATTTACATACAATAAAATTTCCCCTTCCAAAGGGACAATGAAATGATTTTTAGTAAATTCATTAAAATGTGTATCCATCATCAAAATTCCATTTTAGAAATGTCTACCACTCAAAAACATCCCTCAAACCCATTTGCAATCACTTCTTGTTCTGAATTCCAGCTAAAGGGAACGACTGATTTGTTTACTGTTTTTATAGATTTGCCATTACTGGAAGTTTCAGATAAATGGAATAAAATCTTTATCCTTTAGAGTGTGGCTTCTTTCCGTTCCCCTGTTTTTGAGGATCATCCATGTTGTATCATGCATCAGTATTTCATCCCTTTTATCATTGAACAGTAGTCCATGGTAGGGATATATACAGTTTGCAGATAAATTCACCACTTGATAGACATTTGAGTTGTTTCTGGTTTTCATCTATTACCAATAATGCTGCTATGAATATTTATGTATAATTCTATGTGTGGATTGGATAGATACCTAGGAATAGAATTACTGGAATGTATGGGAAGTTTATATTTAATTTTAAAAGAAACTGTCATACCATTGGCCAAAGCAGCTGTATCATTTTACATTACCACCAGCAATGCATGAGGGTTCCATTTCCTTGCCAACACTTGGCATTGTCAATCTTGTTTTTAATTATAACCCTTCTAGTAGATGTGTAGTTGTATCTATTTGTGGTCTTAATTATTCATTTCCCTAATAACTAATGATATTAAACATCTTCTCACATGCTTATTACCTATTTTTATATTTCTTTTGGCAAAATATTTATACAAATCTTTTGTCCATTTTTTCCTTTTTTGCTTTATTGGAGATGTTGTAGGCATCCAGGACAATCATGCATAAAATAGAGGATTCCCATTCACCACCCTATTATTAACACCTTACATTGGTGTGGAGCATCTGTTACAATTGATGAAAACACATTTTAATAATTGTACTGTTAATTATAGTGCATGGTTTAACTTAGGGTTCACTGTTTCTATAGTGCAGTTCCATGAAGTTTTTTTTAAAAATTTATTCTATTACCATATATTCAACCTAACATTTCCCCCTTTAACCACATACAGATATATATTTCAGTGCTATTAATCATGTTCACAATGTTGTGCTATCATCACCAACATCCATTATCAAAACATTGCCATCATTCTAAATAGGAACCCTGTACATTTTAAGCCTTAATTCCCATTCCCTATCTCTACCCCATTCCCTGGTAACCTATGTTCTAGATTTTGACTCTGTGAATTTGCTTATCCTAATTATTTCATATCAGTGAGATCATACAATATTTGTTCTTTTGTGTCTGCCTTATTTCACTGAAAGTAACGTCTTCAAGGTTTGTCCATGTTTCAATTTTTAGTTGGGTTGTTTGTTTTCTATTATTGAGTTGTAGGACTTTTTTTATATTCTGAATACAAGTTCTTTATCAGATATATGATTTGAAAATATTTTCTCTCGGTCATTCGAATTGTCTTTCAATATTTTAAAGAAGGCATTCCAAAAAACAGAAGTTTTTAATTTTTAGGGGTCCAATTTATTAATTTTAGCTTAGGAATTGTGCTTTTGGAGTTATATCTAATCAATGTTTGCCCAACCCAAGGTTTCAAAATGTCTTATGTTTGCTTCCAGAAATTTTATCATTTTAGGTTTTACATTTAGGTCCATGATCCATTCTGAGTTAATTTTTGCATATGATATGAGGTGACAGTCTAAAACTGTATGTGTATGTAAATGTGAGTGGGTGTCTGCATACGGATATCCTATTGTTCAGCACCATTTGTTGAAAAATAATCCGTGCTTTCTCCATTGAATTGCTTTTGTATCTTTGTCAAAAATTAGTTGTCCATAAATGTCTGCATCTATTTCTGGACAGTCCATCATATTCCTTTGTTCTGCTTGTTTATATTTATGCTAATACCACACTACTTGATTGCAGTAGTTTTGTAGAAAGTTTTGTGTTGGGAGCCAACATACTGCCAGCATGCCTGTCTAGCTGCAAAGTCACTAGAGAAAGGCCACGCGGCAAAGAGGACCTGCAAAGCAGTCCCCAGTTGTTGGCTCCCCTATCAACCCCAGCAAGAAATCTGTGTTCGTGCTTTTTATCTCACTTGTCTTTCTCTGAGCTTTTCTTACTAAAATTCTAAATAATAATCAAGTTACAGCAAAACTGCTTTTGAGAAAGTTGTTAGGATTTGTAGAAAAAATTACTTGGCCTCAAATCACTATTGTGCTGTGCTCGCATTTTATAGGTATAGATCAACAAGGACCTCTAGTAAGAGGAATAGAGAAGAAATGCTTCAACAAATTTTGCTTTTATGTAGAGCCAAGAAATCTTTGCAGTTAATCGGCCCTGGTGGAAAAAAATGTCAGAAGGTATTGATGGAGAAAAACAATTGGGACTCTTTTGAAACCTACATCATGTGAGGACCCTTTTGTTGTGTGGATGGACATTGTGGACATGAAGTGGCACTGTGGGTGTTATAGAAGACAATTGTCTAGTAATTCTGTACCTTGTACTAACATAGAAATGTAATAAGGATTGTGATTGTAAACCATGATGCATAAAAGGAAAATAACTAGTTAATGTTCTGCTAACCCAGAAAAAACAACACGGGTGCACTGTGAACATAGTGTAACTCATACCCTTAATTATGAAAAACAATGGTGCACCTTGGGGTGAGGGAAACTTAAAAAAAAACATGCATAGCAAAAATAGGTCAGAGGGAAACAATGAGATCAGAGGAAAGGTATAAGAATAAAAATTGAGACGTGGAAGGACGAAGAAGAAGAAGAAAGATGTAAAGAAGCTTGGGCTAAAAAACTTTGTGTGTCTGTCTGTGTGTCTGTGTGTCTTTTCAGCCAACGCCGACCACCTTTCGGTAGTCCCACTGATTGCCAAGGCTGGTCCTCGGCAGTTTTGAAATCATGTAATGTAGGTCTTCCTATATTGTACTTTTTTGTCAAAGTAGTTTTGACTATTCTATATGCTTTGCATTTCCACATAAATTTTAGTATCACTTTGTCTATTTCTAAAAGTTCTCTGGGATTGTGTTGAATCTATAAGTCAATTTGGGAAGAATAATCTTTTTTTTTTAAAGATTTATTTTTATTTATTTATATATCCCTCCCCCCCCTTGCTGCTTGTTCTCGCTGTGTTCATTTGCTTTTGCATTCTTCTGTGTCTGCTTGTCTCCCCCTGCTGCGGCATCCCGCCGCCGAGTCAGCTCACCACGTGGCGGCTTGCCTGCTTCTCAGTGGCTTTGCCTGCTTGCAGCAGCTTGCCTGCTTCATGGCAGCTTGCCTTCTCGAGGTGGCTTGCCTCCTCGAGGAGGCCCTGGGAACCGAACCCTGGGCCTCCCATGTGGTAAACCAGAGCCCTACCAATTGAGCTGCAGCTGTTTCCCGGGAAGAATAATCTTTAATATTGAGTGTTCTGATTCATGAACACAGTATATTTTTCCATTTATTTAGGTATTATTTAATTTCTCTCACCAATATTTTGCAGTTTTCTGGTGTACAGGTCTTTCCCATATTTGTCAGATTTATCTCTAAAAAATTAATATTTTTGAGGCTATCGTAAATGATATTATTTTTAAAATATTGATTTCCAATGGTCTTCTAAATATCTAAATACAATTGACTTTTGCATATTTATATTGACTCCTGCAACTTAGGTCAATTCAATTAATAGTTCTAGTAGCCTTTTTGGTAGATTTTATGAAATTTTCTACATAAATGATCATATCTGTGAAAAAGGACATTTTAGTTCTACCTTTACAGTTTAGATGCCTTAAATCTCTTTTTATTGCCTTATTGCATTAACTAAACCCTCTAGTTCAATGTTCAATAAAAGTGGTGAGAATAGATGTTTCTTGTCTTGTTCCTAATCTAAGGGAGAAAGCATTTAGTCTTTTAACAATTAAATATGATGTTAGCCATAGGTTTTTTTTTCATTGACAACCTTTATTAGATTGAGAGAATTTCTTTCTATTCCTAGCTTGCTTACAGATTTTTTTAAAAATCGGTAATGACTGTTGAACTTTGTCAAATGCTTTTTCTGCATCTATTAAGATGATCATATGGTTTATCTTTTTAAATTTGTTAATATGATGAATTATATTGATTGATTTTTGGCTGAAAAGCCAACTTTGCATTCTTAGGACAAACCAGGCTTGGTCATGATATATTATGCTTTTTAAATATTATTGGTTTCAATTTGTTAAATTTTTTATAGAAATTTTTGTACCTATGTTTATTAAGGATATTGGTCTACAGTTTTCTTCTAATACAACTGTCTGATTTTGGTAGCAAGGTATACTATGAAGTGGAAAGTATTCTCTCCTATTCTATTTTCCTGTAAGACTTTTTGTAGATTTGGTATTGTTTCTTCTTAATATTTAGTAATATACACTGATGAAACCATTTGGGTAAAGAGTTTGCTTTGTGGGAAGGTTTTAAACTACAAATTCAATTTATATAAAAGATATGACTATTCAGATTAGATTTTTCTTCTTGGTTGAACATTGGTTGTTTGTAGCTGTCAAAGAATTGGACAATAGCCAAGTTATAGAATTATTGGCATAAAGTTGTTTATATTATTTATATATTCATGTTTATATATAATTTTTAATGATTATTGAATCTATAGTTACTAACAGTTTCTTGATGCTAATTATTAATGTATTCATATACTATCTTTCATATCTGTAGAATCTACAGTTACTATTCATTTCTTGATTCTGAAAATGGTAATTGTGTCTTCTTTCTTTTT
>PVKH010004902.1:0-22775 GCA_004027955.1 Chaetophractus vellerosus | reverse complement strand
CTGTATTCAAATCAGCTTTCTTTGGCTGCGTTCTTCTAAATGCTCAGAAGGGGATTTAATCATCTGATCTAATTTTTCCAAAGAATAGGAAGTTATCATTATGGCAGCACACTGAAAAAAAAATTAAATGAGTGCAAAAGAAATTGCAGAAAGGATTGGCTAGTCTGTAACACAGAGCTCTTAAACTTAAGGCAGTTCACTTGTCTGTAATTTAGGGAATAAAAAGCCTCGCATCTGTTTCTTAACTGACATTCGAGTTATTGGTTACATCAATGTTTGCAGAATAAATTGCAGCAGTGAAAAACATCAGTGCTAAAAGTCAATGGTACCATTCACACCAGCTCTGTCCAATAAAAATATAATGCAAGCCACTTGTGTAATTGAAATTTTATAATAGCTGCATGAAAAGTCAACAGAAACCATGAAATTAATTTTAATAATTTAGTTTGATTTTCATTCAACATATTCAAAATATTATCATTTCAACATGAAATCCATATCTTAAAAAGTCATCAATAAGATATTCTACATTCTTTTTTTTTTTTTTAAAGTGAAGTCTTCCAAAGCCAGTGTGCATTTTACACTTCAGCAAATCTCAGTGCAGACTAGCCACATTTTAAGTTCTCAGTAGCCACATGTGGGTAGTGGCTACCAGACTGAAGAATGCAGAGCTCCGTCAACAGCAGTAGCTTGAACATGAAAGTGAGTATTTTCTCTTCTAGTTCTTTCCGTTTTGAGAAAACACTTTTTGCTGTGCTAAACAGAAAGCTGGACTTCATGACAAATGACGCAGGCTTAGCACTTTATGCCCTTTAAATTTTTTTTGTGGCTTTGCTGAAATTGGAAACTATGGTTTGGCCCTTTCCTGCACTGTCATAATTCATGTTAGCTTTTCATTAGCCAAAAAAGAAAGTATCTGATTGAGCATGGCTCACAGTAACCCCTGAAAATCAATGGCAAGTCTCTCCAAAATATTACCTCTCTGTGTAGAAGCAATAGTTCTAGCATCTTCTTTCCCTTTGTTGGTAATATTTGTTGAGCACACTTGACTGAATCACTCTACCTTTATTAACTACAGTATTTGAAAAATGCTTGCTCCTACTTCACAGTCATTTCAAAGAAGTTTAAGTTCTTTACATCATGCCAGGGTGAACATTCACAGTCCTATTACAAAAGCCTAACAACAGGGTCAGTCTCTTAAACAATGTAAGGGACTACCCTTGTAGACTTAATGTTTTTACAACAGCAGAGACACTTGAGTTTATTCTTAACTTTCAATGACCTATCCAACAGGATTTATTCAAATTTAACCTAAGTCAACTTTCCATAATATCTAGAAGAGATTCAGGTAATCTTTATCTAGGCCTCTCTCCACACACTCTTTGAAGTTACATTATTTCTTAATCACCCTTCAGCCATTGGTAAATACGCTGCCGGCTCCAAATCAAACAGAAAGTCTCCATGTTCCCCAGCTAGTGGATGATGTCAGAAGAAAAAAGTGAAGGAAACGTTTATATTTATGCCACAAGTCAATACATTGTGACCTTCACCTCAGCCTTCAGGAAAAGCAAAGTAGATAACTAGAAATGGCGTAGAATTTGTCACGGGAATGGGATTTCAAGAACTCAGCTATCGGTTTTGTCATTTACTAAGATGGCTGGAGTGTAGTCACAGTGCACAAGTGCAAATATAATTTGCCTGCTTTGCAATGGCTTCATTTTTCTGTGCACGAAGCCTTGTGGTTTAAAGAATCTTTGTACATAGCAGGGGCCTGATAAAAGAGATGAAGTCTGAAGCTGAAAGACTGATCTTTTCCTCCTTTCTGAAGAATGCAGTCTCACCATTAGAAAAGATTCCTATTTTGATATAGATATATAATGGGCAGAACATCAGAATAAGAACGGCATGGATCGCTATTGCTTACACCAAGCCTGAACTCCCTCCATAGTCTGTTATCATGCCATTCCCCAGCATCTTGCCTCCGTACTTGCTATCACGTTGCCTCCCCTCCAATCAGGATGGTTTCTTTACTGCCCCCCCTCCCCCATCCCCTACTCCCACACACACACTTATTCCTGCACATAAGCACCTACCTGGAATGCTCTCAATCCACCAGTGAGACCATAAATAAATAAAAGTGAAGGCACTGTACTTTACACCTTGTCACTTCTAGATTTGGGGTTGCAAAGCTAAAATTCCCAAGGCTCCTTCATCCCAATAGATGATGACCTCTGACTTGCTTCACATTGTAATCTAATTAGCTAGGATTCCCACAGGAATGCTTCACTGAATCCCAGGCAACACGTTTTGTTCTTAACTATGCTTTATAAGAAAAGAAGCTTTTTTATTAAAAGAAAAAAAAAACCAATTGTGTAGGCATATATTTTCAATTGTAGCAAAATATAAATAGAAACATAGACCCTCACCCATTGACATCTTACTGTTTTTAATCACTGTTTAATCTCACTTTAATATTACCAAAAGATGGTAAAAACACAACTTTGCCACTAACCCTGAGCCTTTCTCAAACCTTTAGCTTTTTCACAGTATGTGGTACAATTTGGTGTTGAAGGGGCTCACGGAATGGGTTAGCATCAAACACACTTGCAGGCAGTTTTCTTTGGTCTGTTATTTCTTTTTAGCAAAAAACAACTGGGAACCAGCTGTAGCTCAATTGGTAGGGCTCTGGTTTACCACATGGGAGGCCCCGGGTTCGGTTCCCAGGGTCTCCTGGAGAAGGCAAGCCACCGTGAGCAGGCAAGCCACTGTGCAGTGAGCTGACTCAGCGGGGTGCCACAGCAGGGGGAGATAAGCAGACACATAAAAATGCAAAGCAAATGAACACAGCAAGCACAAGCAGCAAGGGGGGGGGATATATAAATAAATAAAAATAAATCTTTAAAAAAAAAAAACTTTATCTGAGACACATTATAAAGAAAGGGACTCATTTGCCCTTTGAAGCTTCCTGCTAACAACCTCTGCTTCCTGTCTCCTGTCTCCTGGAAAAGTAGAAGTCCCATAATTTATTACAACAAAACAAAAAAATATCAGAAGTTTCCTTAACAGCTTTCTACTAAATGTTCATGAATAGGCCTTTTTAAAATTTGAAGATTATTCCATTTTCCTAGCCCAGATACCTCCCTTTCTGATCAGTCTTGCATCTGCTAACAGTTAACTGAATTTAGTTTAAAATACTAGCAAAATTGACTGCTTCTCTCACAGCTTTGGTATAGGACTATCAAATTGCAGTCAGTGATCAGAAATTAACTTCTTAAACCACAAGAAGCAAAATGCTAAAATCAAGTAAAGGGATTTAAAAAATGCCTGCCCTGACCACTTGTCATTTATATTCACCTCTCCTTTTACTGACATCCTATATTACTTTTAGGACTATACCACAAGGTGCGCACTAAATTCTATTCTGTATTATTATTCCATTCGTTTAAATTGTCATTTTGTTTTTCCAACCCCAGGGGAAACTCCTTCAAATCAGGTTCTGGATCATATGTTTCTTTTTATTCCCTATTTTTAACTTAACACGGTACTTCTTTTTAGTCTAAAGAAAATACATGTCTGGCTGTTTGATTGCCTGAGGTACACAGTGGCTCAGGTTGTGGGTGCTTGATAAAATATTAAGCAACAATCTCTTTCTCCATAAGCTCAAATGAATCACATTTGGATTTCACACTTTCTTCAAGTATCCTGACTCACTAACTCCAAGATCTAAGACAGTGATCTGACTGAACTCAGAGTGACAAAGCTAGGGCACAGGTGAAGCATGCTTCTTGCTCTCTTACACAGTGGGTGTCCTGCATTCCTGAAATTATTTCAATAGATTTCACCTTCTCTTGAAATCACTACACAACAAGCAACCAGTAATTGGATAGCCAGGGAGAGGGGAGATGCTTGAAGTAGCTACCAATAATTCTGCAGGGAGGATCCAGTGTTCTGAAGAACTAGTCTCCAGTAAGTCCAACTTATTACGGGCAAGAAAAGTGGAAGCGAATGCCAGAGCTCATATGACATCATTCTTACGAAAGTGACTGGAACTGTGTACACTTCTCATGGGATAGACTATTTGCCCTCAACCCATCATAAATGGAAAAGAGGTTCTTTTTACTTACCGTGAGTGACAATGATGATGACAACAATGACAACAATGATCATATCAACTACGGGGCACTGAATTTGTACCAAGCAATCTGCAAAGTGACTCCCTTACAACACCCTGAAAGTCAGCTATTATAATACCTATTTTACAGATGGGGTTATTTAAATTAGATATCACACCCACTAACTTGGGAACAGTCCTGGTATTTAATCGTAAAGCTATTAGACTCCAAATTCTGTTCTATGTATTTTATCAATAAGACTAAGTGAGAGGGGCCACTGAGGACGTTCTCTATTTTAACACTTTTCTTTGGAGAAGGACTAGTTCTGGACTAATACCTTTATGTATTTATTGTTTTAAGATTTATTTTATTTCTCCCCACCCCCTTGTTGTTTTTCACTTCCTGAATCTGTTCGTCTTCCTTGTTTCTTCAGGAGGCACTAGGAGCCAAACCTGGGAACTCTGATACAGGAGGGAGGTGCCTAATCATGTGAGCCACCTCCACTCTTGGCATTATTATGTCTCTCATTATGTTTTTTCCTCCCCACCTCTCTTGTTGCATCATCTTGTTGTGTCAGCTCACTGTGCCTGCCCATTGCGACAGCTCGCTGTCTTCTTTAGGAGGCACCGGGAACCTCTGCTCACTGCTTTTGTTGTGTCTCTCATTATGTTTTTCCTTCTTATGTCTCTTGTTGTGTCAGCTTGCCATGCCTGCCCGTTGAGCCAGCTCGCTGACTTCTTTAGGAGGCACCGGTATCTGAATCAGCGATCTCCTATGTGGTAGGTGGGAGCCCAGTCACCTCAGCCACAACTGCCTCCCTGGACTAATACTTTTAAAAACCCTGCTAAGTGGCCTGGTGTCTTGAGAGTTTGCCCAAAGAGTCATGAGAAGATCACCTAACCCTAACATGACCATATAGTTTATCAATCAAACCAATTTTCTATTATCCAGGACAAATGTTAACAGAAAGCATTAACTGAACCTGTCTAGGACAAACCAAGATCTACCTACATATTAGGTAGTTCTACTTAATCCAGCTATTTCTGATAGCAACACAATAAATTAAGTGGCCAGCTATTTGAAGTGCAAAATAGCTAAAGCATTTTATTTTTAAAGCTAGGTGTCAAGTCATAATTCACATACAATAAAACATAGCTTTATTTATGTGTATAGCTCTCTGAATTTGAACAATCATAAAGAGTCATATAAACCTCCAGTATCAAGATATAGGATATTTGTGTCACCCCAAAACATGTCCTTTGTAGTTACTCTCCTCCCACGCCCCATCCTTGGAAACCATTTCTGTCCCTATAGTTTTACCTTTTCCAAAATGTCATAGCAATGGAATCATATAGCATGCAAGTTTTGAGTCTGGCTTCTTTCCGTTAACATAATACACTTGAGATTCACCCATGTTGTTGCTTCTCTCAGTTATTCATTCCTTTTTATTGAGGAGTCCTGCCCATATCCCTCCCAATGGATGTACTACAATTTGTTCATCTATTCTTCAGTTGACAGACATTTGGGTTGTCTCCAGTTTTGGGTGATTATGCATTAAAGCTGTTGTAAACATTTACATACAGGTTTTGGTGTGGACTTATGTCATCATTTCTCTTTTGTAAATATCTAGGAGTGGGAATGTTGGATTAGATGGTAAGGGTATGTTTAACTTGAAACTGCCAACCAGTTTTCCAAAGTGGCTGTCCTTTTTGCATTCCCATCAGCAATGTAAAAAAGAGTTAGTTACTCCACAACTTTGCCATCATTTGATATTTTCAGATTGTTGTATTTTTTTAAAGCCATTCTAATAGATGTCTCATTGTGGTTTAAATGTGTGTTTTCCTAATGACTAATGATGTTGAATATCTTTTCATGTGTTTAGCTATCATCCACATATCTTCTTGGATAGTGTTGGCTTAAATCTTTAGCCCCCCCCCAACCTTTAAAAAATTTTTTTTCTTATTATTAAGTAGTGAGAGTTTGTCATATATTCTGGATAGCTAAAGTATTTTTTGAGGTTTAAAAAAAGTATGATTGTTGAATTTCACACTAGGAGTCATTGCAATGTATGCCCTTCCAGGAAATCATTCAAGAAACCAACTATGCTAATATTCTTTGCTACACCAGGGAAAAGTGTCTGCAGCTCTAGTATGGCCAGAGACCCTGCCCCAGATCCAGCCAAGATAAGCCACTCTTTGAGATCTTGAAAATGATGAGGTACTGAGGAAAGGAAGGGTCAGCTTATTTTCATTAATGAATTGGGTCTATCATTTTCTATCAATCAACCTAAAAGAACAGTACTCTTCATACAAAACACCATGAGACATCCAAGATTCTTAGAGGAAGACACTGGGATATCAAAAATTCTTGGTGAAAGGCATGGCGGGATAGCCGAGATTATTAGGACAAGGCACTATAGAATATCCACGGTTCTTTGTGCAAGGCACTGTAAGATACCCAAATGCCTATAGGATCCAATCCCCTGCTTTCAACGACTTCATTTCTAGCTGTGGTGACTAGACATATAAGGAAAATTAACCATGTTGCACAAAATAAGTGCTAAATGAGTGTTATAGACAATAGACATTCCAGGAGGCCAGAGTGGCAATAGGGGCCTGAGAGACTTTACAGAGATTCCAAAAGTAGACACGTTTGAAGTCAGTGACTAGAAAAAAAGTTCACTGGAAATCAGGGAGCTCTTACTAACTGGCAGATACTATACCTACCACATATGATTGTTAAAAATGATTAAATACATGTAAAGCAGCTTGTGTCTGGCACCTAATAAATGCCCTCAGAATGTTAGCTATTATTATATCATTTCTTAACCATGTATTGTAGGTATTTCTTCAATGTAAAAAAAAATATTTAATTTTGAACTAATGTTAGCATCTTACATTATCATGGTACAATTGTCAAAGACAAGACATTAATATTGGTGCTATATTAGTAACAAAAGAACAGACTGCATTCAAATTTCACCAATTTTTCTGCTCACGCCCCTTTTCTGGCCCAGGATCCAATCCAGGCTCTTCCATTGCATGGAATTGTCAAGTCTCCTCAGTCTCTTCCAACCTGTGTCCATTCCTCAGTCTTCCTGGTCTGTCATGAATTTGGTACTTTTGAAGAGCACTATCAGTTATTTTGTAGAATGCCCCTCCATGTAGATTTTTTGATGTTTTCTGATGATTGGAATGAGCTTATACAGTTTGGACAAATATACAAGAGAAATTATATTGTGACCTTCTCAGTGCATCATATTCAGTTTTCATCTCAGTTTTCAAGATGAAGATTCTGAGACTCAATGACAGGCACACAGCTAGGGAGAGGCAAAACTCAGATGTGAAAAACAGGAGTTTGTCTTTGACTTTGTCCCTCACTGCCTCTATGCAGGGATGGAGCAAAAAAACATTTTGAAAGGACTTTGGAGAAGCCAGTGTGGGAGGCTTTGGACAGACAGGTGAGGGCTCTAGTCTACAGAAAGTGGGCAGCCATTAAAAAAATCTTATGCGAATATTCTAGCTGTCCTGATTTTGTGATAATCAGGGTAGGCTAAACATTCACTATATTAGAAACCATGTATGTGTCCCCAGACCTAGTTTTTCTCCCTAGGTCTGGTTTTTAGAAAGCTGGTGATAAACCAAGCCTGATTTATGATATGACCATCCTGTATGGGAGATGACTGTAACTCTGGGTATCTTTGGTCGACCTTGAGAGATGTAGCAGGGGGATGGATGTGGCTCAAATGGTTGGGCATCATCTCCCATATGGAGGGACCTGGGTTTGATCCCTGGGACCTCCCGGTAAAAAGGAAAAAAAGAAAAATGTGGAAGGCGCGTGGGCTGCCGGGTCCCACTCGCGGCTGCGCCGTCAGGCCCCGCCAAGGCACGCAGTAAGATGATGACATAACAGGAGAGTGACACAAGGGAGAGCCAAGACGAGACACACAAATAAACCAGGAACTAAGGTGGTGCAGGCAGTTGGATACCTGTCTCCTCCCGCATCAGAGTTTCCCAGGATCGAATCCCAGTGAAGAAAGGAGAAGTATGAGAAGAGAGGGTAGGAAACAGACACAGAGAATTGCCCACAAAAAAGAGCAAATACGGGGGTTGGGGGGTAGGGGTAAAAATGGATAAAAGTAAATAAATAAACCTTAAAAAAAAATCTTGGGGAACCGGCTGTGGCTCAATTGGTAGGGCTCCAGTTTACCACATGGGAGGCCCCGGGTTCAGTTCCCGGGGCCTCTTCGAGCAGACAGACCGCCTTGAGAAGGCAAGCTGCCGCAGGCAGGACAAGCCCCCGCAAGCAGGGCAAGCCGCCACATGGTGAGCTGACTGGCGGGTTGCCGCAGCAGGGGAGACAAGCAGACACAGAAGAACGCAAAGATGAACACAGCAAGAACAAGCAGAAAGGGGGGGATATATAATAAATAAAAAATAAATCTTTAAAAAAAAAAATCTTGAGCATGGTAGTAAGATATCAAAAGCAGCGTTTGGGGAAGATTAACCAGACCACAAAATAAAAACTGGATTGGAAAAGGAAGGTGCTCATGGCAGGGAATTCAGTAAGGCTCTAATGAGACAGTCCAAACACTAGGTAATGAGGATTTCTCCAGGTGTGACCCAAAGAGCACTTGCATCAGAACCATCACAGGGCTTCCTGAAAAAGAGATTTCTGGGTCACACACAAGACCCCCACTGAATCAGAATCTCTGCATGTGAACCTAAGTATTTACATTTTAAACACTCTCTTCAGGTACTTCTTGTGCACATTAAATAAATTAAACATTACAAATATAAGAAAACAGAGATCAGCTTAATTGGGGTCAGCATTTTTTTTCTGTAAAAGGGCCAGATAGTAAATATTTTAGGCGTTGAGGAACATTCGGTGTTTTTCACCAAGATCGGCTCCATAATTTGCAATGCAAAGTACAAAATGAAAATGCAGGGCCCCTTGTTCAAAAATTAAGTTTTCAAGATGACTACAGCAGAACATTAAACTTGCACAGATCACACATCCATGTCACAAGTACTGGACTCTGCCATTGGAGAGCGGAACAAGCCAAAGACAATATGTAATAAGTGGGCAGGTGGGGGGCAGGATTTTGCCCAGGGCTGTAGTTTTCTGGCCCCTGAGCTAGATCATCTTTTAGCATGTCAGCATGCTCACTAATGTTCAGAAAGCTAAAGAAAAGCTAATTTTAAAAAAGGAAAGAAATACAAAATAAAATGAAATTGTATATTTACTGGCTGAGGCAATTTGATATTATTTATGAATCCCCAAAAAGAAAAAGATTATGTTTGTAAACTGGTCTGTTCCTCTGGGTATGATACCCTTTGAATGCATTAGATTCAGCTAACATGTCTTGATTAAATTACCTGTTAAGATTAGGGCTTTGATTCGACCATGTCAGTAGGGCGTGGCTCAGGGTTGAGTTTCCGCCCCCTTGGTGGGCTATATAAATGGGCACTCACTCAAGAAGACACAAGCAGAAGAGGAGAGAATTTTGTCAGTTTTGATCCAGGAGTCCCGGGGAGAAATGACCCATTTGCCTGATAGTTTGCAGCTGATATAGGAAGTCCTGAGAGACAAGCCCTATGATAGCCTACAGCTGAGATCAGCAGAAGCTGGGCCCACAGAGCCTTAAGAGGAAGAAGGAAGGAGAGACCAGGCAGAGAACACCTGCCATCTTGCTTCAACACGTGGCAACAGACTGGTGAAAAAGTACCTCTTACGGTACCTTGCATTGGACTCTTTAGGGCCTTGTAACTATAAGCTTTACCCCAAATAAATACCCTTTATAAGAGCAAACAGATTTCTGGAACTTTGCATCAGCACTCCTTTGGCCAACTAATACACGGAATAAACAATTTCACACAAGGGTGGATTTAGTTAGGTAAATCGTCAAGTGAATTTTTATTTGTATTTTTAGTCTTAATGCAAAAGAATGAATGTTTCATTGAACAGACAAAGAAAGGGGGATGCTTCAACACCAAAAGGACATCCTATGGTTCCAGATTTCTCTGATGCTTTGTTCCTGGTTCATCTATCATCTGTACACGATAACTCAGTTAAAATTCACTTCAAAGGAACCTACAATCTGTTAACTTCTATAAGATTAATCAAAAAAGTGAAAACTGTTTTTGTTTGAATCAGAAATCAGATTACTCAAGGTAATATAGACTTTTCTATCAAAGAGACCTAAGAACAATTTAGAATTCAATTGAAATTGGAAAAAGAAATAGCAACCTCCATCCAACAATATCTAAAAAGCTTTTCCCCTGGTGTAACATTCCAGCTAAAGTGTTACATTTGTTATGGTGTGTTTGACATCATATTACTGTCTTCTAGTCTGAAGCATTTCAGGTCTTAGCCTCTTTCTCCACTAATAAAAGTCAAACCATTTTGAAAAAACAAGATGGTATATCTAAATGAGATAAAATTACAAAAAGCACCTAGTGCAGACACACAGTAGGTGATCAAGAAATGTTTGCTTTACTCTTTTTAATGATAAATTCTCACAAAACTAAGAATTACAGGAAAGACATTATCAGTTCATGGGGTGGGGGGGTTGTTTCCTGGCATTTTTTCCAGTCTTAATTGTTCGGTGCCCAGGGACACGTCTGTTTTAGAAAAACATATGCTACCCAGCTGCAGATGCAAACCTGATTACCTCTAAATTAATAACATGTAGGAGGTGACATTTGCTGCTGTGTGAGAGAGGAAGAAAGCAAGAAAGCCTCAGTGCAATCCAATCCCCTAACATTTTAAACCATTTATTTTATTACAAATATCTTTCAAAAATCATAATAAAAATCCCTGAAAGGGGGGAGGGCCTAACAAAAACAACCAAACCCACTGCTGCCACTTCTTTGTTCTTTACCAGCTACTTTGGGTAATTATCATCTGAAACCAGATTGTTTTTCTCTCTTGATCCTCTGGCTCTGAGGACATGGACTCTTTCAGCAGCTAAAGGGATCACAAAGGAGAAACTGCACAGTACCTTTCAGCAGTCAAGGAGCTGGCATTTCCAGTTTATACACCTCACGTCAAACACAGGAAATTAGGGAAGAAAAATCACAGCTGGGAATTTCTGCTTAAGGTTCATTTTTCAAGAGCAAAACTAATGTGCCATGCAATGGGGAGGGCAGGGGAGGGGACACGTTGGGCAGAGCACACATACGTTTCCTCAAGAGACAGCATTTCTTTCAGCATGTAACAAGGGGAAGAAAAAGTTATAGATAACTTAGGGTCTAAACAATCTTTGGTTTGGCCTGAACAAAGGCTTAAACTGAGGTATGAAGATCATTTAGTAAACTCATCAATCAGAGGTTTGTTAAGGTCAGTTTCCACTAATCCTGTGTGAGCATCAATCATTTCCCCTTGCTGTGTAAGAAACTTCAAGAGATCCAGAAACCATCTAGAGGTCCCACGCTCGAACTAGAAGCTTTAACTCTATTGTTGTTGGGGAGGCCAGCCATATTCTTCTGAAAACATGGAGGATTAAGTAGTAACTAACTTGGTAAAGCCCCTAAATGCTATGGGATTTGAAGAAAAAGGAGCTCAGTGGGCAAGCTATAACTGTAAATAAATTAACCTCTAGGAGTCTCAGATTCCTCTTCCATAAAGTGGGTATAATAATGTTCACCTCATAGGGCTGTTGTGAAGATTAAATGAGATTGTAAAAGATCCTGCACATAGTAGGCCCACAAATGCTAGTTAAATTCATCTGAAGCAAGTGTTTGGAGAGTCCGACAGGAAGAACATGAGTATGTGAACATGGCACATTCATTCAGCAGGAAAGAGACTGGGCTGTTAGGAACAAAGGATTTGGGTTGGGCTATACTGTGAGGTTTTAGCAGTGGTTGGATAGCTGGGTAGTGGAGCATGTAGTTGATCCTGAAAACAGAATTATTTTGATGTTTGAGCTGATGTGGCTTAGGTTGCCAGCTGCTCACCAGACACGATGTTCTCCTTGCCTCCCTGGGCTCAGGCAGACCGTATTCCCAGGCTCCCTTGCAGCTAAGTGTGGCCATACGATCGAGTACCAGTCAATAAAACATGAGCGTAAGTAATGCATTCCACTTTAAGATTTAGCCCATAAAAACCTCTTATGCTCATTCTTCCTGGCTCTTTTCCTCTTCTAGCTGGCTTGGATAGCAACCCCAGAGCAACCTTGAAAGTTATGTGCTGCAGAAACCAGAACGTCTATCTACCTATGTCCCTGAATACTTTGTAAAGCAAAGCCCCACCTCCAACCTGGAGGCTTCCTGGACTGTTACATGAGCAAGAAATAAACTTCCTTGTGTCTTTCCCACAGCTTGGAGCAATAATCTTAACTAGTATTGATAGGCAGCCACATGATGAAAGCAGTGTTTTAGCAAAATGGCACACCAGGGACTAGAGAGGGCATAATAAAATAATAAATACCACTTATGGAGTGCCTAGCAAGTGCTTCATGTAATGGTAATAATAACTAACACTTATACAATGCTTATCGTGTACCAGGAACTGTTCTAAGCACATTTTATATATTGACTCATTTTTAATTCTCTAAGCTCTATTAGATGGGTGCTATCATTATCCCCATTTCACAGATGGATAAACGGAGGCATAGCATGGTTAAAAAACTTGCCCAAGGCCACATAGCTGTTTATATGATCTCATTTGGTCCTTTCAACAACTAACTCCATGACCTAAGTATGATCTTCCCCATTTTGCAGAGGATAAAAATGAGACTAAGGCTCAAGTATAACTGAGGACACACTGCCAGGAAGTTGGAGACACTGTGCTTGGCACCCAGAAACTTCTAGGCCCTCTTTCTTTTCCACTCCAGATCTGGAAGTCAAGAAATCAACCTGGGGGGAGCCAATGTGGCTCAGTGGTTGAGTGCCAGCTTCCTATAGAAATGGTCCACTGTTCAATCCCTGGTCCCAGTATCTCACACACACAGAAAAAAATAAATAAATAATCAACCTGGAGACCACTTGGGATCTGAAAAGGCAGGAGAGGGAATTTATTTATGCTTTATTATCAAAGCAAACTATTCGGTGGGCTAATATACGTCTCCACCTTTTATTAGACTTAGTGCTGCTTTTCAGTAAAATAAATGAGAAGCTTGAATCCCACCAATCTGTGTGAATCCCATACATTTTACATTTCCTGAGGGACTCCAAGGCTGCTTGTAGTTTTCTCCTATGAGAATGGTTCACAGGGGGCCTCCCAAGACAATAAATTAATAGTGATGGGTTGATGAACAAGTCTTTGAGGAAGAAGTTACTTTATAATGAATTGCCCTTTCTATATATTTTAAAGAAAATATATAGCAATGACACAAAAGGACATTGTGGCCCTGCAGGATAATAGTGTCCCCCAACAGCTGCCCTTGGTTGGAGATGGACTGAGCCAATACAAGGCACAACTGGTAGGTTTATCTTCTACTCTGGCCTCGCTTCTATATCTGTGCCTCCACTTCTCTAGCAGCTGCACTCTCCACCTCTACCCCACCCCTATAGTGGAATCAGGATGGATTCAAGTCCGTCATTTTCAGTCACACTAATTGCACAGTCACAAGACTCAAGTTTCAATCCATACTTCAATGTCATTTGTATTTTAAGGCTTTTATCTATGCCTAATTTGGGTGGAAACATCCATGGCTTCCTATGAACTTTCACGTGGTCCCCAGACAAGTCGAGAGACAATTATTTGCAAAGCCTCCCCCAGACCGCTCAAGGGTAGACTGACCATCCCCCCACCCCACCTGCTTTCGCAGCACATGGTAATTTCTGCAGGGAGAGAACATCTCATATTTACTGGTTTATTCATTGGTCAGTGAGTTCGCTGGGGGCAGGGATTGTCTTGCTCAGGTTTTTGAGTAAGAACTTATCAAAGTTTCTGGCAAGAAGGAAACGTTCATTGAGTGTTTATTGACAGAAATGAATAAATGAAATAAATAAATGAATAAATGAACTAGACCCACACAGGAGTGCTTCCTGTCCCTCAAGTACACACACACATGCACACACCCCACATGCAAGTGCCTGCCTGCACACGTGTGCACACACTCACATACCACGCACTCATACACTCACATACCACACACACACGGGTTCTTAAGGACTGGCTTGGGAATGGCTGCACTTGGAGTGAGTGGTGACAGGAGTCTCTAACCATTTCTCTAAATTCATTGAGAAGCTGAAGTCCTCCCCGCCAGAAGAGGAGCCCTCCCCTCCTCCCCCTGACTGGTAGGTGGTAGGAGCAGGGCAGGGCTCCTTCCTGCATCTCCCCCAGCCTCCTGCTGTGCAAGACTCTCAGGCACATTTTGTGTTTCTAGCACTTTTAAATCCCTTCCCCTTAGTACTGAATGTTTTGGTAACTCTTACTTCTGCCATCCTAAACTAAGTACTGTTCCCTCCTGTCCTCCTCATTCTGGTAATGGAGTTTCCAACAAGATGTGAAAAACCACCATGCCATTCACAGAGGTATTAGGATATCCTTCATAATGAAATGGATGGTGTCCCAAGGGAATAAAAGTAGCAGTAGTAACAGGAGGGGTGTTTTAAACCTCCTTTATTGGGTGCTAAGGCTTTGTTTGTACTTCCTCCTTTAATCCTCCCCAAGGCTCTCTGAAGTATTACTATTATTATTGTCCCTTTTTTATAGATGATAAACTGAGACTGGCAACCAAGTAAATGTTTGTACTACCAATACACCAATTATTACCTTGTATAACAGAGAGAGTACTGCTTGAGAGTCCAAGGACTATGGTTTGAATCCTGACTTTGCCACTGTGTGTTTTGGGCAAGCTCCTTAACTTCTCTGTTTCCTCAACTGTAAAATTCAGATAACAACCTATTTATATGTTTATTGTGAGAATTAAAAGAGGTAAGCAGCATAAAGCATCCTACTATGGTATCTGTTACCCAGGAAAAGGTCAATAAATGTCTGCTTCATTATTCCCACCTCCCTGGTTCTCAACCAATGACTAGATGCCATAGAAAAATGCATTAAACTCTGTTTACATCCCAAGAAAAGTAGATTGCCTCAACCTGCTGGCCAGATGGAACCATTTGAAAACAAAAACAGATGTTTCTATCCCAGGGAAAGCACAGACAGAGGGTCTTTACTAGCCACACTGCAGAGAAACAGAAAGAGTTAGGATGTTTGTCCTGTACAGAGACATTCCTCCATGCTGGTTAACGACTCCTAATCTGGAGGTTTGTATTCAACTGGCCACTCTTCCACACCTCATTTCTAGTTGAAACACTCTGAGTGAGAATCATCAACACATGATGTGCCAAAACATCAAATCATCACAAATATTCAAAGCTAACAATTCTAGGCTCCTGACAGATATGTTCTAAAACAGCACATGTTTCCTTCCTGCTTGTTAAAGAACACAGAAATGTTGGATAAATATAAGATGGCACAGAAAGGTTGTATCTATACAGAAGCAGAGTCAAGAAGGATTGTGTCAGATATTAAAATAATTCAAATAGTTGACACCTAATACCTAGGTTTCAATTACTTGACTGTTTACCTAAAAGCAGGTTTTTAATCTGGTCTATAGAGCCAACTGTACCAATTCTTAATATCCATTTAGAAGTTTAGACAAAGTCAGGATTAATGCCTGCTGAAATATGATCTTGTTTCTTGGCCCAAGAATAGATGGCTTGTGAAATACAATGAGTGAACTTCTGTAGGTAAATGCAAACAGAAATGTCCTTCCACTCAAACTTCCCTTCCCTGGCTGAGCATCTTATTCAACTAAATGGATAGACACATTTGCCTGGTTGGAGTTGGAATGCCCTGGCATAAGGGGTGCTACGAGTTGCCAAAATCCAGGAAGGCATTTTGCTTTTGGCTGGATGGCTGATGCTCACATGTATAGATCACTACTCTTTGAAGCTGTTCAACTTTGTTTATAGTCATGCCCTAGTCATTAGCCAACAGGGACTTGGGGAGTAGAGTATTTTGGGAATACTTCCTGTCAGGTTTTTCCCAGCCTCTGGTTGGAATGCCTCTGCAATCCACTTTGTAACTCTGGGGGTGGTCCAGTGTGCCCAGAGGGACTCTGCCTTGTGTGCTCAGAAGGATTCCCAGCAGTCAACCTCAAAAATAGCTCAGGGCTTACTGAGGTCTCCTTGAAATACGGCCTGATTTGCTTTAAAACACAAGACTGGCCTGGTGTCTACAAGTCAACCATAAATAATTATGCTGTACTTATCTGTATGCATCTTCTGGAAACTCTGAGAAATGGGGTAGGTTAGTAGGATGCATCTATTTGGGTGAGAAACCCTTAAACCTCTAAGGAGAAAGAGCTAAAGGACTGACACTGACAGTCAGATGCCTGGGAGACTGGGATTAGCCCTCTTGAGCAAAGTGGGGAGGCAAATGCTGCCCTGACTTCTTAGAAGAGCAGAAGAGGAGGCAGGAAAGAAGATACAACTGGCAGGAGAGGACCACCACGAGGGAAAGGCAGCTAAGGGCAAGCCCTACAGGGACCCTCAGCTGCACAAAGATCCTCACTTGAATATCACACACACTGGAGTCCCAAATGACACCTGGCCCAGGCCCTGGGGGAGCCTTACTGAGTTCCTCAGTGGGCAGCACCATAAATTTAACCAGCCAGACCATATGCCAGGGATGTTAAAAGGCCGTGGAGGTCACTGGAGGGACAGACTGAGCCTATGATGGAGGACCTGGCAGCAGCCATGGCTGATGATAGCTTTGATGAAAGAACCAACACCAAGAATCCGACCAGCTGGCTACCCCCTCTGGACAGGAGTGTTGGAAGGCAATTGTGAGGGGGTAGAGGGATCAATCCATACACAACTGTCACTGTTGCCCAAGCCCTAACTCTCTCCAAGGTCGGGGAGACCTGGGGACATTGGGGACATTGGGATCTCTCCATGATAACTATGTTATTAGTGAGGACAAGGTCAACTCCTTTCCCAGTCCTGTCACCCGTGCTTTCTCCCATCTGCAGTTTCCCACAAGGCCTGTCTTTCTCAGCTTTCTGTGGTTCTGGTTCTTCACTAAACTCCATTGCCTTCTCCAGCTTTCTTCCTTGGCTGATGATACAGAATCACATACTCCAACTGTAACTGCTTCAAGGCAAATTAGACCTTCATTCCTGGAATCCTGACCCTCCCAAGCCCTAAGTCATTCTGTGAGAGAAACCACCTTCCAGAAAGTCCACAATGGTCATATCACAGCCCTGAGTACCCACCAGGGATGGGATGTAGACAGATGAGAGCCAGAGGAGGAGGGGCTGCAGGCAGGCTTCAGGTGGGCACCACTTCTGCCATACCACAAAGACCCTCAAATTACTTATTTTTGAAAGGGTGGGGGCAAGGGGATCTGGAGAGGCTTTGTTAAATTACAAATAAATAAATAAGCAAAAATCTGTGGGAGCTGGGTGAAGGCTGAGTGGTAATGGGGTCACCATCCCACTGCTGAGCCTTTTGTTCTTTTCTGCTGTTCCATGCAACTTACTCTCAGCCCACTGGCAGGACCGTCTCTTTTACCATGATTCACGGGTTTGCCTCCAATAAGGCCCAGGGTGAAGCCCAGGCAAGGTGGGGGTGGGGGTCTAAGATGATGAAGTACTCTCATTAATTCGCCAGGAAGTTGCAGTTGGAAGACGTGACTTCCATTCCATTCCTTATAAAGGCATGTGTTCTTCCTGAATAAATGCTGAATGAAAATAGTCTTTATGTTTTCTTTTCGTTTTTTTCCCCCTTGATCCACAACCCCATAGTTCCATAAATAAAATGATGCCTTCAGAGCACACAGACTGTTTTGCAGGGTGGTCTGGGGAGAGGATCTGAAGCCTGTCTACCGGCCTCTCTGTGACTCCACAGTGTTCTCTGGCAAGCCATACCAGCCACAGGGCTGCCCTCTCCCAGGCTGCTCTCTCCTTCCCCAGATAAGCGTGGGCCAGACTGGTTCTTGGTCCCCCGATTCCCGCTTACACCAGAGGGCTGGGAGTCAGCCTCAGGTTGTGGAAGGAGCGGGAGTTCTGGGTTCTCCCAGGTCTGCATTCAAGTTGCAGTTTTACCACATAATTGCCCTCTGATCTTGATCTTGGAAACTTCTGTTTTCTTATCAGTAAAAGGGGGAAATAACCAATTCCTGCCTTATCATTGTTATGATAAAGGACTTACCATAAAGCAAATGCTATGAAAAAAAGTAACTATTATTGTTATTACTATTTCCTCAATTGTTATGCTCTCCCATTAGATATTGAAATGAAGTGCTGCTCATTACAATGTTCAGGTACTAGAGAATTCTGGTTAAATAAATTTTCTGCCTACACCAAGCCTTTCAGAAGCACCCTTTTCCATTTCAGGCCATGGTATAAAAATAATTCTAGATGATATCAGGTGATATTCCAACCCAAGTGACTACTCAGGTCCTTCGATCATGGAGTGTCTTTCATTGCCCTGGTCATTAGTTCTCTTGGTAAGGTTGGCCTTTCATTTGACAGTAGTCAGAGGAGGTTGAGTTGAAAGCACCTTGGGCTGCTAAAAAAAAACCAAAAAACAGAAAATAGCATGTCTAGATGTGGTTTCCTTCTTTTTCCTAAAGGAAGGAGAAGGGAAAGCAGAGAGAAAAAATGGATGATTTTGTAAATTAATGGAGATTTGTGCTGCCTGTGGTTCCAGTGTATTAAAATGAAGAGGTTGCCTGAATAAAGTCAGGCTTCCCATGAGGGAAAGAGGTCTTTGGGGTTGTATCTAAACTAACTAGGTAACTAGAGGGTAGTTTTTTCACCTATGGTTATAAACTGCTATTGTAAAACCTTTCCTTTCTCCTCTTTCCCAATAGGGAGGAAAATAACATAGGATCTCTCTCTCTCTCTCTCTCTCTCTCTCTCTCTCTCTCTCTCATTTGGGTATAAAGCAGATTTTAAGCATCAAGTAATAAAAAGGAAGTACTACAATGGGTTAATGACATATTTATTGAACACATTTATTGATCTACCACTGTGCAAAATACTTTCATGTATATTATTTATTTTAGTTCACACAATAGCTCTGTGGCACAAGTTTTATTATTCCCATTTTACAGGTAAGGAAATTAAAGTTCAAAAATATTAAGTGACTCATGCAAAGTCACAAAACTTTATACGAGGCAGAAGCTAGGATTCAAACTGAGGTCCTCCAAATTCAAAGTCTGTATTCTTTCCAAACAAAGGCACCTGAATACAGAAATAACTAATAATTATATAATATCATAATTAAAAGGGGGCAATGGAAGACATACTTACTCTAAAGGCAAGAAAACCAAAGTCCAAAGAGGTAAGGTCCTTTGCCTAGGATTGCGCAGCTCATTCACAGCAGGGCCAAGTAGAGAATCTTTCCACTACTTTTCCACCACTTTTTGCTGATCCTAGAAGAATCTCCCTGAAGAGTGAGAAGTTCCAGGATAGAGTAGACACAAACATGCTCCTTTTGCTTAGCACAGAGGAAAAACAAGCATTTCTTCTTCTCCTATTACCTGCTGTGGACCTTGCAGTGAAATACATGAACAGCAATGGGGTCTCTAGGAGGGCGGGCCGCTGTAAAAACATCAAGCACTACTGGTAGAGGCTCTAGCCGTTAGTGTTCCAGGTTTCTCTGAGACTCTTAGCTCTTATATCTCTCCACATCAACATGATTCTGATATAAAGGCATATTTCTTCAACTTTAATTTTATCCCCTTTAAGTTGTTCAAACGTAAAAAAAAGGACCAGTTGAAAATTTACTATGGTACCTGTTTTAGTTTCCCAGTTGCTAAAAAAAAAAACCATACAATGGGTTGGCTTAAAAACAGGAATTTATTGGCTCACAGTTTCAGAGGCTAGAAGGCTTGCTTCTTCCCAGGGTCAGTGCCATCTGGCTGACCAGCTATCGTTGGGGTTCCTTGGTTTTTCTATCACATGGCAATGCATGTAGCAGCATCTTCTTTCTCTTCTGTTCTATTGACTTCTAGCTTCTGCCTGCTCCCTGTGGCTTTTCTCTTCTCCCCTTAACTGTTTTCTCCTTCTTCCTTGCTATCAGAACACTGATTTTATTTGAGATGGCAATTACATTTCTGTCCCTCCCTTGCAACTCTAGATAGCAAATAAGATGTAAGTAGATGTCATTATGTGGCGGTTCCAAGATTTCTTTAAAAAGAATTACTCACCTAGAAGGTGCTCCCTTTTGTTTTTCCCAAATCCTTCTTTCTGCCTGCCTAGAACTCAGACATGGCAGCTGTAACTCCAACAGCAACTTTGGATCATGAGACTAGGAGCCCTGTACCAAGGGTGGTAGAAGAGAAAAATAGAAGGAACCTGGGTCTATGATGACCAAAAAGTCACCATACCACCCAACTCTGGACTTCTTTTATACACAAAAAAGAAATGTCTCTATCTTAAGACAGTCGGATTTTCCTATAATAACAGTAAAACCTAATGCTGATTCAAATAACTATTTCAAAGACTCTGCCCCCCCCCCTACCGGGAGGGCCTGGGGATCGAACCCAGGTACCTCCATATAGGAGGCAGACACCCAACCATTTGAGCCACATCCGTCCCCCTATTTCAAAGATTTTTATAATAAATAAATGAAAATCCATATAAAACAAGTGGTAAGTGCCTGGCATTCAGTAAGTACCCAGTAAACATTAGTTGCTACTCCTGCTTATTTGATACTCTCTTAGCTAGGGTGATTAGTACTACATTACTATTATTATTATTTCTTATCGGCCCTATATTTCAAATGTAAGTTCCTTGAGAGAAAACTTTATATCTTAAGTTTATTTGTGTCCCTGTAGGACTGCCCCTATGTCCTGCATGCAGCTTTTTTTTTTTTTTTTTGAGAATCTTTTACTAAGAGAAAATATAACTTTAAGTTTATTTTTTAGTTAAATCTGCCAAGTGTCATAACTGGAATCAGGCTTATCAGTCTGTGGTAATAATTGAAGATGAGGGAGAAATCATTCCTATTTCTACACAGGTCTCTGTACTTCCTTAATTATTGTTTTAAAGTCTCTGTTGTTTTATTTTTATGTAAGTTCACTGTAACCAGTTTTGTTACAGTGTGCTTCTTTAGCTGAAAAAGAAAATGTGCAAAAAAGAAAATCTATGGAAAACCAGGCCACCTGGACCTGAAAGCCATCTTCCTCACACATCATTGTAGTGGTTTTGTTATTGGAGCTCTTCCTTCCTGAGCTCTTACCGTGAGCTCAGCACTAGGCTAAGCACTCAATGTGTCTTGTCTCATTTAATCCTGTGGGAGAAATGAGAGCCTTCATTCCTTCTTTTAGGGTTAGGATCCAGGTGGAAATATTCTAATGAATGTCAGCTTTCAAACTCAAGCCAAATCACAGCAAATGTTTTCTTAAGATATTTGAGCCTCTACAGAGAAATTTTACCTTATTCTGTATTATTTCCTTTTTCAGAAACTCGTTTAAAGGAGAAACAACGTCTCATAAACAGGAAGAAAGCTTCATTCTTCACCCCTTTTCCTCTAAAATGATCTCTATTAAAAAAAACTACGATGTTCTTAATCACCTATTAGAAACAATCCAAAATCTTAAAGGTACATAGGAACTTTACATCCTAAGGGAAAGATTCTTCCCCACAAAAGTGAAATTTTCATTGGTGACTGGGAAAGCATGAGTTGAGGTAGTCTTTGGAAAAATACCTTCCTTTCCCCTGCATTTTCTCCCAAGATCCCTTTAGTTCCCAGGCATGTTAGGAGTACCCCTTACTTTGCCACATTGCTTTGCAATCCTCTTGCCATCCTACAGCTCAGACACTTCCATTTTATACCTAATTCTTTCCATATTTTAAATTCACAAGCCCCCTTATTTCTCATCCTTGTTTTATTTAATTTCCATGGAATAAGTTTGAAGTAAGACTATTGATTTTATATGTCAAGTTAAATACATGCGAATAAGAGGGTACCTTGATGGTGTCACTGACATAGTCATGAATTTGTGAGGTTTAGGGGTTTGGAGAACCAGCTCACCCCATGAAAAATACTCAGTGGACCCATTTGACACAGCCATTTGATTCATCTGGATATTGCTATGTGAAGTCACATTGAAATCCAAGTGTTTTCCCAGGCTCTCGGAGTGCCCCGGGTCAAGAATGCTGAAAATCTGCTGTCAGAGAGAGAGGCTGTCAGCATTACCCCCTATCAAGCCCTCCCAGTCATCACTTGCATAAGAACAAGCAGGCAACCCGCTGCCTTGTGACAAGTGCTGTGACTCCGGGAGGGAGCCAAGTGCTATGAATGAAACCCTGTAAAAGGTCATTTTATGTAAGAGGAAACATTGGCGTCACCTGGGACACATACATGATTTTGAATTAAAAACCGGATCCTAAACTAGCCAAAAGGACGGATATTATATTATTTCACGTATATGAAATACCTAGAAAAGGTAAATCCATAAAGACAGAGAGTAGATTACAGATTACCAGGGAGGTGAAGGAGAGGGGGATTGAGATGTCATTGCTTAATGGGTGCAGAGTTTCTGTTTGGGGTGATGAAAAGTGTTGGTAATGGATGGTGGTGATAGCAGCACAATATTGTGAATGTAACTAATGCCACTGAATTAACACACATGAAAGTGGTTGAAGGGGAAATTTTGTGTTGTATATATATTACTCATCCCAACAAACACACA
>PVKH010004901.1:0-22760 GCA_004027955.1 Chaetophractus vellerosus | reverse complement strand
TTGATGTCATATAGGTCCTCAAGGGTTCTTTAAACTATATGATCTACCTTGTCCCTTTGTCCAACTTTGGAATGATCCTATGCCCAGATTCAGCTGATGCATGCTACTTTGATCAAAGGAATGGAAAAGCTGAAACCATATTAATATTTCATTGTACCAAGTTTAATCTTTAATGATAATCTATGGATATGAGCAAGAGAAGTGGGCCCCTTACCAGGAAAAAAAAACAAAGATTAATTCTCCCTGAAGAGAGATAAAGTCATTCTAGGTAGAAGATATGAGGAGGAAGATATCACCTACATGATCCCCAGCTGGTACTGTCACATGACTGCAGGGAGAAATTTTGAAATGAAATGACCGAGGCAGTCTTCATGCTGCCTTACCAGAGGGCATTTGTAGATGAGCTGTCAAGAACACTTGACCTGTTCAGGCAGATTTCAATAAACACCACAGTAAACAAAGCCTCAAACAAAGGTTCTCCCGAGGGCTCCAGGGATGCCCAGACACCATAGGCAAGCCACACAGCTTCATGAAATCAACACCCCCTTGGAGGGCCTTATCGGGGAATATAGGAAAATCAATTTCCCCAGGATAACATATGTATACTACTTTATAATTCCCTTGATCATAGTTCTTCTACTCATTTTATTTTAACCTATGATTTTCAAAGTATCAGTTAAATATATTTCTCAGAGACTTAAATCTTCAGATTGTTCATATGCCCATGGAGCCCTGAAACCCAGCAGAGTTGTGGACAACTCCAACTCTTCAGTTTTTTGGGCTTGCCCTGGACAACTAACAAAACAATGATGATGGACCAGTCCCATCCCCAAAACAAGGAGTATCTTCAACTGCAATCAAAACAATTCTTTTCATCTGCCCCATAATATCAAAGTCCCTTCTCAGCTTGAAGTAGTGAGAGCAGACATCATCTCAAACCTTTCAAGATTGAGGAATGAACAAAAATAAGGGGGGAATGTAACCATAGACAGAAGCAGATTTATTGTTATTGTAATTATTATCCTGTGTTAACAGTAACTTGTAACATTGATATAAAAAAGTTAAAATTAAAGAAAAAAAGATTGGAAAGCAGGAATTGGAACAGATATTTGCACACTGACGTTCATAGGGGCATTATTCACAATTGCCAAAAGATGGAAGTGTCGGTCAACCAACGAATGGACCAACAAAATGTGGTGTAGCCCTTTGGTATTTATGAATTCCAAAAATAGATATCAGATTGTTTATTAACTTGTCTGTTCCTCCAGGCGTATTAGATTGGATTGGATTCAGTGGTTTCACTTTTACTTGATTAAATAATGATTAAGGCTTTGATTGGGCCACGTCAGTAGGACATTGAGTCCCTGCTCCCTTGGTGGGCTGGGACTCACAGAGAAAATGACACAGCAGAGAAGAAAATTAGAGTTTTAATGCTGGAGCCCTGGGAAGTAGATACACATAGAAGCAGATACATGAGGAAAGGGAGAAGGCTCCATTAGACAAGACAGAGGCCCCGGGAAGATAGATGAACCGATCACCTGAAAGTTTACAGCTGGCCTTGTGGAGGGAGCAGAGCAGCTGGGTCTGGAGAGAAATAATCCCCAGAGGAAAGACTAGACTTGTTCCGGTCTGTGGCTGAGGTTGGAAGAAGCTGAGACCATGGAGCCTTAAGAAAAAGAAGAAGCCTGAACCCTTGCAAACATTGGCCACCATCATGCTCCAAAACGTGGCAATAGACTTTGGTGAAGGAAGTAAATTATGCTTTATGGTCTGGTAACTGTATAAGAGTCTACCCCAAATAAATACGCTTTATGAAAGCCAACAAATTTCTGATACTTTGCATCAGCACCCCTTTGGCTGACTAATATGTGTGGCTAAACACACAATGGAATATTATTCAGCTGTAAAAAGAATTGATGTTCTGATGCATGCAACAACATAGATGTAAATTGAGGACACTGAAATTAGCCAGACCCAAAAGGACAAATAATGTAAGATCTCACTGATATGAGCTAATTATATTAAGCAAACTCATAGTTAGAAGATAGTATATAGTTTCCCAGGGGATAGATTGAGGGTGGAGAAGGGGGAAATGTATGTTTAATTTCTATTTAGAGTGTACAGAATTTCCATTTAGGTTGATTGTAAAGGTTTGGAAATGGATGGTGGTGGTGGTAGCACATTATTGTGAGTGTAGTTAACAGCATTGACTTATGTTTGTGAATGTAGTAGAAAGGGGAAGTTTGGACTTGTGTATATTAACAGAATGAAGGAAGATAAAACACTGGACTATACTACAATGAACCCTGTTATGTATAATAGACTGGGATTAATAGTATGAGTAGAAGAATGGTGTTTCATGAATTATAGCAAATGTATGATACTAATGCAAGGTGTTAATAATAGGGTGGTATATTGGAAAAAGTATACCTAATGTAAACTATGTACTATAGTTAATAGTACTATGTTAATATTCTTTCATCAATTATAGCAAAAGGATGACACTAATGCAAAGTGTCAACAATAGGGGGTTGTGGGAGTATGCCATATTTTTTACAGGGGTTTTCTGTAAACTTACACCTTCTCTAATGAAAAAAAATAAATAAATACATGAAGGGAAGATGAAGAAATAGGAAAATTTGTGATGGACTATACAGGGCATGTTAAAGATGCCACAAACTCTCCTAAGATAAAATGGGAACTATATCTTATAATTTTGTTTTCTTCAGGGGGAAAAATTAAAATTTAAGCACCTATCACAGTGTACCACACAACTTTAATGTTTTCTTACTAAGAATTTGGGTTTATATTTAGGTGGAATTCAAGAGTTTCATTTTCAAAAATTCCATAATTTTCACTGATTTTTTAAAATCAAAATATGGTGGCAAATATCACTAGAAAATCATTGTGACATATAGAAGCTTATGCTTAGATAATGAAAATAATTTTCTTTTGATTAAAAAATATGTAATTGTGCTTTAAAAAAAGAAAAAAATACTTGACTTGAAGTTCCAGGCAGAATGAAAGCAAATAAATATCAATGTATATCTGCTTACATTTATTAGAGGGTGAAAAGGTGGTTGTCTTTCTCTCACTCAATTGTTCTATGGTATATATTAAGATTTAGATAATACATGCTGTAAATAGAAGAGATTAAATAGTATGTATTTTTGGTCTAGCCTCTCAATGCTGGAATGGGATTCTTCCATACTGAGAGAGAGGAGATGTTTTTCTTTATCTTTTTCAGAATCCTGTTGTTTATGTCCATATTGACAGCAGCCATACCCCAGTGAATTATTTCTACGTATGTATTTTGCCCAGTTTCCTCAAAACCCCCTGCAGCTGAATCTGGTCCTAAAAGAATTGAGAGCAGAAACAGCAGAAAGTTTATATGTTTTTATTCCTCTAATCTGTTAGTGGTAAATATATTTTTGGCCTTTGGATTTTAAACTCCATTAAGCTATAACTTTGTGTTATAAAACAAGAAATAGTAATTCAATTACACTTTAGTACTGTTTTTTGGTCTCTGTATGTTACGAGCAAGCTGTATTTAAAACATCATCTTTTTTGAATGAACCAAAGGCGAATGCTTGCATTTCTATGAAATTTGGAACAACAGAATTAAACAAAAAGCTAGATCTTTAAGCACAGTAATATGTACAGCTAAGGAGATGAACACTGCATGGAGAAAGTGATTTGCTCTGCAGAAATTCTCTGACCACATATCCCAGGCTGATGCCTCGTGGGAGGTACACTGATTTGTTTGTACATAGAATAATATGCATTTTATGTTGTGTTCTTCATTCATTTTGTACAGAGTGACAGAATAAATTTGAAGTACCTTTTGTATGATATGAAGCCATCTGTTTTCTAAACATTGCCTCAGCGAAAACGGCTTTTAATTTAGCAAACAAGTACCATTACATTGTAGGCTTTGAGTGAAAAGGCAGTAATATAATAGTAAATCAATATTAGATTAATTTAAGGAATGGAACTTGTATAGCATTGCCAAGTCAACTTTAGAATAATTTAGATTATTTGTGTGTGTGAGAGAGAGAGATTGCAAAAACTGTTAAAACTAAAACAAATGAGTATTTTCTTCCTTTTGTTAGAATTTTTTCTATGAGATTAATTTTAGCATATTTGAGATACCAAGGCTTGGATGAGAATGGTTTGGAATATTTCTGGAATTAGCTACTTTGATGATGGTGAGTGAGGTAGAAAAGAAAGTTTTTGCTTTAGAGAAATCTTTCATTAATGTTATTATCACTTGAGCCATCTCAAGGAGCTTACAAACCCAACACAGAGTATAATTATGGCTATAGCAGCATTTCTGATGGTGATATCAAATGTCATTAGAAGAGGAGCTGGTCATTTTATAAGCAATTTCCCCAAAACCTTTGAGTCAGTCACAAAGGTCTTACAGTTGCCTGAGGAAGAAATACGGCCTCTTCCATATGGTACGAACATTCCCTAGTGTTTTCAAGCATGGGCTCTGGAGTCCTGTTTCCTGGGCTTCTGTTATTTTGTTTGTTTGTTTTTTTAAGGTTCACTCTTGTTTTTATTAAAGGAGTTTTAGGTTTATTTTAGCTCCATGACTTAGTAGCTTTGAATCCTGTACCATCACTTAAATTTTGTTGTACTTCAATTACTTCTTTTGTAAAATGAGAATAATGAGAATATCTACCCCATGGGTTATTGTAAAGTAATTTATAAACACACACAAGGCGCTGAGCATGGTGCCTGGTAAAATACACGTTGACTGCTAAATAGTTATTTTTAGTGTTTGTTGCTGTTATTTAACCAAAATATAATGACAGGCTTCTCTTAGAAATCAGTATTTTCTGCACTAGGCTTTCCTTGGACTTCATATTATAACTGTTTTACAGTAGCTCAAATACTTGAAATTCATGAGTGTGAAATAAAAACACAATGACATTTTCATTTTCATATAAATGCTAGTTTTCAGACCTTTCCCATTTTGGAACCATACAAATTTTAATCTATCAAAATTGTTTTCTTTATCATTGTAAAGCTATCTTTATTTCTCTGCCAAAACATCAGGATGAAGCTTTGCATTCTGAGCACAGAAGCCATCCTAGATTACTTCTTTAAGATTAATTGGACATTTCTTTTGTTGTTCAATTTTATAGGAAAGCCAGATACATACTTCTCCTCATTGGACTTGAAGGTAACATTTGCAAAATACAAAAAGTAAATAAAAGTCTGACTTTTTTATCAGGTTGTCTGAAATTCTGTATTGATTTTTATCACAAATGAGTTTCATGGCCTGTGATAATAAATTAATTTGGTGGCGTCCATGTTACAACATCTTTGCACATATGCAGTTTAACTGGCAACACTGCTGCTCTGGAGACCCTGAGAGCTATAGCCTCTGACTTGGGAATTTTCATGCCCTGTCATCTCAAATATTTCACAAGTCTTTGTCACTGAACAAAAAAAATTGGGTCTCTTTGATAGGTGCACAAGTACTCAGTTTCTCTGCTTCTGTGACAGGCCCTGCTGTTGGCTACTTGAGATTATGGAGAAGTTCAGACCTGTCAAGCACTGGCTGAGGAAGATGTGGGATTGCAGCTAATATGGCTCTAAGCATGCTCAGTGAGGCTGCGGGTTAAGTGAAGGGATGTCAGAAACAGGAGAGCACTTTGGACTGTGATGACATATTTATAAATGGTAAACCAAACATTACCCTCTTTCCCCTGGCACAGTTTTGAAACAGTCAGAAAAAGGCTTTCCCAGTGCAGGGCTAAGGAGTTCATCATTTGATTTTTTAGAATCATATGCACTGAGACAATAGTTTCATCAATCAGTGAAGAGTGTCTCTTCTCTGCTATACCTCTGGTCTTTAATGAGAGGTAGAGAATAGGAACTTCACACTTCTCATCATTACAAATAACTGTCTTCCATTGTGCAATATTGGGGTCCTTTTCCTTGTTTAAAATGTTTGTGTGTAGGGAACCAGCTGTGGCTCAATTGGTGGGGCTCTGGTTTACCACATGGGAGGCCCCGGGTTTGGTTCCTGGGGCCTCCTGGAGCAGGCAAGCTGCCATGAGCAGGCAAGCCACCGTGCGGTGAGCTGACTCAGTGGATGCTGCAGCAGGGGGAGGCAAACAGACACGGAAAAACGCAAAGGCAAAATGAACACAGTGAGCACAGGTAGCAAGGGGGGATATATAAATAAATAAAAATAAATCTTTAAAAAAAATAAAATAAAATGTTTGTGTGTAGATGTTATGCTGCATATATTATTTGAGCTATATAGCTTGAGCTATTAGTACCAGGACACTCTTGCCTGGGTGTTTTAACCACCCCAGGGGTATTCAGGGATACATATTAAGTCTTACCAGGCAAGCTATATTTGCTACATCACCTGGTAGGTGTGAAAAAGGGTGGGGCACTGTAGAGACTGTCCAAATCATCCGATGTCTTTCAGGGCTACACACGTGGCAGAGCTGTTACATATGATGCAACAGAGATATTCCCAGTTCCATTCCTATCACCAGCATTCCGTCTATCTCATTACCTTTACATGCTCATCATGTGAATCTTCTACTTAATGTTTGGGATAAAGTTATGCCTGGAGGACTAAGATTATGCGAATATATATTAATGTGGTTTTCGTTAATTCTGTACAGTATTTTTTATCATCCTCTTCTATCTGAGCTTATAGAATTAATGGAGGGAAGCTTTCAGTTGCTGTTACCATTAATTCTTCCACTGTCCTCCTTCTCTTCAGAGTAGAATTGTTCCATCAACATCAACGATCTCTGTTTCTCCTCTCACTTTGCAAATTATTAATTCCTTAATGTAATCTCAGCATACAACCAGAGACAAACCTAAAACCAGTTCCAGAATTCTTTCCATTATTTAGAATTTAGGGGAGGGTGGCTTGTTTGTTTTTAATTAACACATTACCCCCCCTTTTATAAAAGCACACCTAAGAATCTGAAAATATTTTGGTGGATTATGAGTTAATTCTAACTTCAGGTTTTAAAAAAATACCTATCTCCACCTCTAAAACGGAATCAAACTTTGAATGCTCCCAGTGAATGGTTGACTAAATTACTGAAAATTTAGGACTTTCTCTCAGATTAAATTGTCTAGGGACTAAAGGACTATCTTCCTTCAGTGATTCCACCCCAGACCAAATGCCTATTGATTTGCCAGAAAGGAAGGACGCATTTGGCTTTGGGTAATCCTGCAATCAGTTAATAACAACCAGATAGTTTGGTAGGAAATTAATAAATGATGTGCTTACAAATATAACCCAGACTTCAGAGTCACTACTTCATAGATTTTCTGCTGCTTAATTTATAAAGCATGTACAACTTTCACGGAGAAAGCTTTTTACTATTCATGTTAAATGAGGAGTTGGGGGCTTGTGAAAAATAGTCTACCTGGATTTTACATCCTCAACATTCTTTTGCGAATTCAGGAGGTTAGCCAAGGCACAGTATTTAAATTCACTGATCCTTGCAGATAGTTCAGTTAATAGTCCATGTCTTTAAATTTTACTGCTTTTAAACTATCTTCAATTTACCATTTCACCATGAAGTACAATTATTTGTGTATTACTATATTGTAAACAGATTTAATTTAATTATTATTGTCATTGTTATTCATACTTATCTTCCAGCACACGGTTTTATTCAATTTATATTTGTTGAGTTGAAATAGATGATTGAAGCTAGAAATCATGTTAAAGAACAAATTTCCACAATGCATTTCTCAAGTGGGAAAGACAGAATCTATCTTTCTTGAATATTTTCATTTTGTGCTGTTTGCTTTAAATAAAAGCAAATTTGACTAATTGTGTTTTTTTCTCTTTCTTCCCCATGTGCCAATATATGTTACTAAAGTAAATTGACTTGTAGCCAAGGTAGTTACTATTATTGATATAATCAAAAACTCTGGCCAAGTTCAAGCTTATTCTACCTCAAAGTAAAAGGGAATCTAATTATATTTAAGCATGTAACTGCTATTCTAGGCATGGCCATTTATGCTAATGAAAGCGACAGAGAAATAGGGGCACAAATGGAGCAGATATGGATAAATGCCTCCTCGATCCTTCCCCATGGAACACCCTCGTCCCTGGCTCTGCCTTTGACTAGTCCAGCTCTTTGAAGCCTATGTTACAGCCAGGCCTGGGGCAAACACCTGCTGGGGAAAGATGCCCTCTACCCATAGAAGGCCAAAAGGAAGAGAATGGGGCTCAAGAGATAGAGGAGAGGAGGAAGGCCACTTAAAACCTGCCTCTGGTCTAGAGAAGAAGCTCTTGGAGGTTTTAGCTGAGATCCAACATTCATATAATAACAAAAAAAATGCACTAGCCCACCCTGTCCTGCTTTCTATACTCTAGTCCCGACAGCAACCTTTTCAAACAAGTCAGATTTCTGACATTTACTACTTGCTACCTGTCCTATTTCAGGAAATATGTAGCAGCTCAACAGTGATGTTAGTCTCAAGATAGAGGTAAGCCATAGGTATTTGACAAAATTAAACAGTGACAGAGATGAACCCAAGGCTGTTGATGTCCTTATCAATGCTCACTGCAATAAGTAGCATCGCCGTTTGTAGAAAATCAAGTTATGGCACTGTAAAGGGAAGTAGTAACATCTCAAGTCAGTCTTAACAAAGTGATTGTCTTTGCTGGAAATAAAGTCAACACTTATTTTATGGGAACTGCATAATTCCTTATCATCTCACAGACGATGGATTTCCATTAGATTGTTTCACCCTTTCTTCTTCAGTTTCCTTTCTAAGTCTAACATGCAGGAAACAATCTTCAAATCTGTCCCTTATGAGCACCTTCAATCTATTGGCAAATACCGTTGGTTCTAATATCTTGGTGAACTTGTATATTTATTTTTTTCACCTTGCCCCTGCCACGGTGGTTTTCCTCGAGCACAACTCTAGCTACCTCCCAGAAAAATGAAAGGCTGGGGAATTTAGAGTATAAAGACTGGGTTTGAGGCTTTGTGCTCCTGCCCACCAAGTAGCCATTACAATGTACCTGGGAAATGTCTTATTTCTGTTCCTGTGTCCACAGCTGGAAAATGTTAAGGATAACGATAATGTTGTGAGCATCAAGTAAGATATTATATGCAACATGAATACAGCATAGCAATGAGACAGAGAGAAAATACAAGGAACTAAGGCTCTGTGATTAGACTACCTGATTTGGTTTCCTATCTCTGCCAGTTCTTTAAGAAGTTTAGGGGTGTTATTTTAATCTTTCTTTACCTCATTTTCTTCTATAAATTGAGTACAATTCTATTAACAATTTCATAGGTTCGTGGGGGAAATTAACTTAATTTTAAGCATTTAGAATATTACAATTACTCAATAGATAATTGATATTATTAAATCATGTGCAAACATTAAGGCCTTATAAAATAACATGTTTTTATCCTTGGGACCTATATATAAAGTCCAGACTCTACTTATTTGTATAATATAATATTTCATATTTAAATATTTCTCTTTCATTTGTAGTAAGTATTTAATTTAGTTGATGGAGAATTGGTGGTTTGGTTTAACTTTTAACCGTCTAAACACTAGATTTTTTTTATGAGACTGCTTTGCAAAATCCAGGAAATAAGCAAATTTGAATAAAATGAGTTAAAATACTTCAAGGTTTATGTTGTGTATTTTGTAGAACTTTTAATTTGATTAGCAAATAGTTCTTTTGAGGTTTAAACAAATAGTGGATTTATTATTTATTCTAAATATAAAGTTTTCTTTCAAAAGGATTTTTAAAATAAATACTTAAATGTTTTATTTAGCTTTGAAGGAAAGGGTCCATGCAAAATTTAAACTTGTTTTGAAGTATAAAATTTAGAAGGAATATTGTATAACAATCAATCAATTAATCAAAATTCAAGTCCTTATCATTTGTCTTTCATGGTAGAAATGAAAAATGAACTACCTGAATGGTAGAAATGAAAAATGAACTACCTGTTGTTCTCAGTCGGATATTTAACCACAGAGTACTGTACCCACATTGATCGGTTTAGATTATTCTTCTTTAACAAAATATTCTATTTGTTCTTTATGCAAATAGTTTCATTCCTTTCTTGAATTCTAATGTGTCTCTTTGAGAAAAGGTAAAAAATACAACTCTTTTGAAAGGCTAAAAGTTTCTGGTATAATTTTTTTTAACGCCTCTCTTTTAAAAGCAGACTGGCTGCTCCATCTTATTTGTGTTCTAGTAGCTCCTGCTTCCCATTTCCATTTTCTTCAGCTACTAATGTTATCTCACAGCAATGCTGTTCAGTGGCCCAGGGGAGCCAAGTGTCAGTTTTTCCAGATGGCAAGTTGCCAGTCTGCAAAACAGTGCTGAAAGTCACTGAGGGAATTCATTTCATTGCAGAACCAAAGAACATCTTTTCATAACACACTTTGTGTACGTGATCAGCTCACAACATCTGATGAAGTAGCCATGAGAAAAGGAAAAAAGAGAGAGAAACACACAGAGACATGCACAGAGAGAAAGTCAGAGAGAGGCAGTTTTAGTGAATTTATCCCATTTTCAAGGCTACTGTACAGTGACATACTTCATTTTGCCACTAGAAATTTTTTTTAACATTATTGCCAATATACAAGAACTTCTCTCCTAATAGCTAAAACAAAATTCTCAATTTGCTCTAATTAAAAGACTAGTTTTGGGGAACGTGTTTTTCCCCATCACATTTAAACTGAACATTAAAGAAAGTTAAATCACATTAAATGGTCTTTAAATTGCATTCTCTCCATCAGAATTGTTAACTCTTTTTGCCTGAGGAGAAAAACCTCAATGTATGAATCCCATATTAGAGTAGAGTAGAAAGTAGCTTTCCTGTAATAAATATCTTGGCTATTACAGTGTGTATTTAAATGGGAAGTATTATGAGTTCCACCAATGGGGAATGCTGAGTGAGAAATAGGTTATTTTTTAATAGCCACGTAAATGGAAGCATGGAGAATTGGGAATTGTATGATTGATTGGAAATATTATTTCAGGAATTGAACAGACAGATCTACAGGTAGAAAGTTTAAATGCAAAAGGCTACAAATCAAAGGATGCAGGGAAAAAATATAGCATACAGATTATGAAGCCTGAAGCCAAGAGACAAGAATTCCAGTTCTAACTCCACCAGCAGCTACCTGGGGACTTGGGGCAACTTCTTTGGGCTTAACCTATAAAATAAGAAGCTTGGTTTGGTTCTTTCAACTTCTGCCTTTTCTCAGGTGATATTGTCTGGTTATACCTAAAAATCAAATAGTCTTCTGAACAAGGATTGCCCTGGGATAGTTTTCTTATTATAATATATCCTCATTTCATGATACAGAACAATGATTTTTTTATGAGAAAGGAATTCAGAAATTTAACATTTTTCCAGTGTTTCAATTTCTTAATCTTAAAATTGATATTTCCTAGGTTTGTGTATGTTGAATATGCTGGGACTGTGATACTCACATCTGAGAGCTCACGCTATGATTATGTACCTCAATTTTCTCAGCACCTTCAAGTGTTATGAATCAAATAGTTATTGAATTTTTTTCATGTATGAATTAAAAGAATAAATTATTACTAATTTTAGTTCACAATTTAAAATGAAATCATATTTGTTTTAATGGGAAATGACAATAAGAATCTTTCTCAGATGATTGAGTTATAGAAACCTAAAGCTAGGGAACACATTTTGCTTTAATTGTATTTAGTACCTTCTACAAAGATAAAATTTCACTTTTACATCAGTGAATTTGTTTAAGTTGCTAAGATTTTTCAATTTTAATATGAAATAGGAGCTCAAGGCAGGTAAATTGATAAATACATTGCAAAAAACTTTGAATTTTAAAGATTTATTTATTTTATTACATATCTCCCCTTCCCCCCGGTTGCGGCGACGCGCCGAGACTTGGTCACTGTGCAGGCACGGCTTTCCCCGCTTGTGGGCAGCTTCTGCTTCTATTCACAGCCGGCTTTCAGTTTGCGGGTGGCTGGCTGCGCTCCATTTGCGGGCGACCTGCCCTGCCCGTGGCGGCTTTTGCCCTGTCCGTGGCAGCTTTTTGCCCTGCCCACGGTGGCTCTGGCCCGCCCATGGCGACTTGCCATTCTCAAGGCGGTTTGCCCGCTAGGAGAGGTCCCCGGGAATCGAACCTGGGGCCTCCCATGTGGTATGCTGGCGCCCTATCCACTGGGCTATCGAGCCGGCCCCCAAAAAACTTTGAATTTTAAAAGCCCTTCTCAATGGTATTCATTTTGCTAATTTTCCTATCCATTTATCAAAGACTACCTAAAACTGTGTGAGGCTAGTTAAAATGCTATGAAATTCAAAGAAAAGCACCCATTTACCCTGTTTTTCATAAGAGTAAAGTCTCAAAATGACAATGAAATCCAAGGGATCCGGATACAAACACACTGTCAACACTATCAGCACATGGGACTTAAGATATAAATTAAAATGCTATGAAAAATAAAATTAATTGCATATATTAAGTAAAGAATATTTATATATGGAACCCATGGTCAGTGATCAGGAGACAAATTTTTAAGGAAAAGAAAATCAACTTTTTTTCAAATTTGTTGTGAATTTGAAAGTTGATATAGCTTTATATCATGTCTGAGAAATCCAAGGCACAGGTACACTAAGACTCTTCCCTGATGACAGCAAGGACTGTCTTCAGTGCCAGAGAATCCTGGATCTAGAGGTAGGACTCACTACATTATTTCACTGTTAGACCAGACTCCATACAGCCAGGGTTTGGAATAATTCACATCTTCATTACTTTTGTCTTTAGTATTGTAAATACAATGGCTGGAGCATGGCAAGATTTACTTCTTTAAAAGTCCTTGAGTTGGTGAGAGCAGAAGTCAGTGAAGAAATTCTAAGGCAAGAATTTATATTAATGGGTATTATAAAATAGACGAGGAAATGTGGAAATTGGAAGATGGGCGTGGCATGGAGTTCAAAGAGATTAGCAGCAGAGCACTTTCTTTCTCATTATTTTCCAGCAGATCATCCAGATTTCCTCATCACTGCCTCCATGCAAGTATAAAAAATTATGGTGATTTCTAGAATGCCAGGCTTCTACAACACTTTTATACACGTTTAAATTAACATAATAATCAGTGCTTTAGGTGCTATTAATATAGTAATCAGCGTTCATTGTACAAGGGACTGAGCTCAGCACCCCTTCTCTTCTGCTCATTTCATTCTCATAACAGCCCTGAGGTGGAGGCTACTTTCACCATTTGAATAAAAAAGGAGCAAAGGTTTAGACTTTGAAACTTTCTCAGATCAAACTGCTCATAAGTAGTAGGCCTGGGATTTGGGCCCCGTGCTGACCATGGAAAGCCTCTGCTCTTAAAAACTTCAGGTGTATTCAGCATAGAAAGTATGTTCTGCATAAAATAAGTTCCATAGGTTATAAATAATTGGAAAAGGGGAAAAACGGTTCTGCTCTAAGTTTGAAAAATCTGTTGGATACAAGAGACCTATGTAGTTTCTTGACTTCAAGATTACATACGGTTTAATTTGCTAGGTACATCATATTTCCAAAGAGGTGGAGGAATGGCATGTGTAGCTTGTCTTATAATTTGACCATAGATCACCTTTTAAAATAATAATAAAAAAGTTACATCTATATATATATTTTTCTGGGCCCGGCTCGATAGCCCAGTGGATAGGGTGCTGGCATACCACATGGGAGGCCCGGGTTCGGTTCCCGGGGACCTCTCCTAGTGTGCAGACAACCTTGAGAATGGCAAGCCACCATGGGCGGGCCAGAGCCGCCGTGGGCAGGGCAAAAAGCTGCCACGGGCAGGGCAGGTCGCCCGCGAATGGAGCAAAGCCAGCCACCCGCGAACTGAAAGCCGGCCATGAATGGAAGCAGAAGCCGCCCACAAGCGGGGAAAGCCGCGCCTGCGCAGTGACCAGTCTGGGCGCATCGCTGCAGCGGGGGGGAAGGGGAGATATGTAATAAAATAAATAAATCTTTAAAAAAAAATATATATATATATATATATTTTTTTTTTTTTTTTTCTTTTCTCTATTTATGAGTTAGGTCCTATCAGGGAACTGACTCAATTTGGGAAATATTGCAGCTTTTCCTTGCTTGTTGCATTTGACTGAACTTGTGTTTATCCTAAATTTAATAGAGACTGCTGCTTTCTACATTTCCTTTGCCTGCTGTCATGTAAGAATAATTGTTTAGGGATAAACAATAACCAGTGACAATATTTTCAGAAGTTGTTATCTTACTGCTGCTGACTTTTTAAGCTCTATACTGAGGTGGTAACTCAAATTAAAAGGGCCTTTCAGAGATCACAAGTTTTCATTCTTCTTTAGTCTGATACTTCAGGCTTCCAACTCTAGGGTAACCCTTGGTCATTTTGCATAGTCTCCCTCTCTGAATCCCTGTCTTCAATGACCATCCTCTTGTCTGTTGTGTTACTTTCCTGCCACCACCAAATGTCTCAGCCTTGCATTATGTCTCAGGCTTGCGTTATTCCTGCCGCGGTAAACGACACACAAGGAAACTGAAAGATTTCTTTTTTTTCTTCAAAGGTAGATTCACATAGAACAAGGATACCTTGGTTGCTTTTGCCTTATTTTGAAAATCTCTTTTCACCTGAGAACTGAAAATGTCTGAATCTTCCTAGTAGCTGAAAATGTGTATTACTTTGGAATTTGGGTTTTTAAAAAATCTTTTTCAGTTAATGTGAAGACTCCTTGAAGCCAGAGGTGATTGTCTTGGTGTTCCTCGAGGCAAATGGTAGAATTTCAATAAATGTTTCCTGAATGTGGCTTCTTTTTGTTTCCTCCCTAATTCAACACCCCTTTGACCACTTACTTATTTGCCAAAGTTTACCTCTATCCCTTCCACAATGAATATTATTTATCAGGTTTCCTTCAGATCTGAGGCTCTGATTAATCAGAGGTCTTCTCAAGGAAGACTTAGTAACGGCCCTGGGCTTTCATATAGCTCTTCACTTGGTAAAGGAAACATCCTGGAATTTGTTTTTCCCTTAGCAAAGCATATTACATAAACTATATATTTTTCTGATTGTAACAGATAACAGTTTGAAGAATCACAACATCTGCTCACACTAGGAAGTCTCAGGGAGAGGAGATTACAGTTATCCAGTTTGGATATGACAGGCCTTGATGCTGGGATTGGAAAGGAAATGCCAGCCTTAAGCAGTGTTGTAAACAGGCAGAAGGAGAGAGTAAACTGCTGCAGGTGCCTTCTGCTGATCAGTCTCCCATTGAAAAGGTGGCACCACTTCACTTTGACTTTGTATTTTTACCTTTTGCTTTCTAACCACATCAGCATTTTTGTACTGACTAGCTTGGTATTGACACATGTCTAAACTGCTACAGGGGCAGGGTCGTCTTTCCTTCAGTCCTTGAGAAGGTATTTCTTTTCGCAGCCTTCCATCCCCAGTCCAGACTGTTTTGATTGAGATCCTAAGCCAGCCAAGGAATAGATCTCATAATAGATTAGATCTCATTATATTGATTCTGTCCAAGGGTCATCAGTTTATGGCTTTTTATGTCTAATAGCTTATGCTAAACTGAATATATGTTCATTTTCTTTATTTTTTTCCTCTCAATATCATGCTCGTTTCCTCATTTCTCTAGTGTCTGAATAGATTCTAGCTATCTTGTCTCCCCTGGAGGCACCAGCTATGTTTTTTCCCTTTATTTATTTATTTTATTATTTATTTATTTTTGTTAGAGAAGTTGTAGGCTTACTGAAAAATCATGCAGAAAATACGGAGTTCCCATACTCTCCCCCTTATTATTAGCACCTTGCGTTAGTGCGGTACCTTTGTTACAATTGATGAAAGAATATTATTACATTATTGTTCAGTTTGAACTGTACAGTTCGATGTTTTTTTTAAAATTCCAGTAACATATAAACAACCTAAGATTCCCCTTTTAACAACACCCAAACATAAGACTCAGTGCTCTTTAATAACATCCACAACGTTGTGCTACCATCATTGCCATCCCTTACCAAAACTTTTCCATCACCCCAAATAGGAATTGTACAATTTAAGCACTAACTCCCCCTTCCCTACTTTCATCCCAGCCCCTGGTAATCTGGATATTCTAGTTCTTCACTCTATGAATTTGCTTATGCTACTACTTTATATCAGTGAGATCATACAATATTTGTCCTTTTTTTATGCAGCTTATTTCACTCAACATATTTCAGGTTTCATCCACGTTGTTAAGTATGCCTTTGAGAGGCAAGTCATAAATAGAGCTCCATGCATTAAAAAAAAAACACAAAATGCATCTGTATGTAGAATATTATTGCCTCCCACATTCAACTATTAATTCATTTACAGTTGCTAACATGCCCGTCAAAGTATAAAAGCTACGTCTTTTGAGAACAGGATTCTTTTGTTTTATTTAGCCACATTTCCTTTATTAGCCAAGGTGGCTGAGTAAGGTAGTAAATTAAAGATGGCAATTTATTAAGAAAAATAAACTGTAATGGTGGGAGCAAGGAAACTGATTTTCCTATATGATTGATAACATAGAATGTGTCTGTTATACTTACTCTGTGTGGCTCATAAACTGGTTCTGAAAGTAATTTCAGACAAAGAGCTTTCAGAAGATAGCATCATCAGAACAACCAATTACCAGACTTTCAAAGTCATTATTTATGAGAGGAATATATTTATTTTAGTACATAAGTACACACATTACTTATGGACAAACCTGGTAAACATAGTAAATTATCAGAGATTACACCATGTAAATGGCATCCAATTCCTTATGTATGAGGGGGTTCTTTGCCAGACTCTGGCTGGAAGCTGCAGCTCTAACCAATCCAAAGCCTTTGGCTTAGGTTTGCTCCTGGACAAGTAGTAAGGTGAAAAATGCCCAAAGTGGAAACCTTGTATATACAAGATGCTTCAAGCCAAGATTCAAGCCAGGGATGTGTTACTTAATAAATAAATGTCCTTTGAAATTCTCATTTGTAAAGTGACACGCTTATACATCTTTGTTAGGATTGACATGCATATAAATATTCACCTATTGCTTAGCATAATGCTTGCCATTTGGTCAACACTCAACCATGGACAAACTTGCATAATCAAGTTGGAGGTTTCTTGACCAATTTCAAGTTGTAATATTTCTTTATGAACATGAATTTGGAAAACAACCTGGTAGAGTAATGCTATTATAAGGGAGTAGAACCAAGTATTGGGTATTTTCTAAGTCTTTGTAGCTTACATTTTCTAATGCATTTTTCCAGGGTGGCTACTTTGTAATAGCTCTGGTAGAGAATTAAAAAAGTTCCCTGGGGTATAATAAAAAACTTAGCTTATCTTCCTCCCCAGTTCCTTGGGACTCAACCTCTGAACCTTTGGAATTTCCTGATAGAAAGGGTTTCTTTTGCTCTTCCTGGTTGGCCAAAGACCACACCTGATAGTAATAGGGTGAAGCCAGCCATACCTTAGCCTGAGGATGGTAACTGGCCACACCAAAAAGTCACCCAGGTGATTAGGGCTTGGAGCTTTGAGTCACCTCATATTAGCCCACCTTCCTGACCTCTGCGGCGGTGGAGGGTGGGAATGCTGGAGATTGAGTTCAACGGCATGGACACTGATTCTATCAACCATGCCAGTATAATGAGATCCCATATAAACTCAGATGCTTGAAGATCCAATGAGCTTCCAAGATAGATAAAATACATCTTTAATTGGGGAAGGTGACACATGTTAGTTCCAGGTGAAGGGGACATGGAAGCTTGTATTTTGAGACCCTCCCATATGGTTGCCTCTGCTTCTCTTCTTTTGGCTTCTCCTTATTTGCATCCTTTTGCTATATTAAAGCTGCAATCATAAGTATGGAGCTTTCAGTGAGTTCTGTGAGTTGTTCTAGTGAATTATTAACCCTGAAGGAGTAATGGGAACCCCAGATTTTTTAGCCAGTTGATCAGAAGAGCAAGTGGCCTGGACCCTTGAACTTGTGAAAGAATCCTGAAGGACAATCACGTGGATAATCATAACCAGTGGGTTCAGGCATAACTCTGAAAAGTTAGAGGCAGAAGTGAACTCAGATGAGTTACCTTAGTATTTCCAGATGGCATCAGAAGCTATGATGGAAGTTGCTGATTGAAGTCTTTGATACCCTTTATACACCCCTTCGGAGTTCAAAATGAGAAAGGAAAATAAAATTAAATGTTAAGAAACCAATTTGAGTAAGTATGGTATTTAATGTTTACCTGATAAAAATAGAAGCATTTGACTGAAAAACTCTTCTAATTGATGTCTGCCTCTTTTTGAATTCTAAACCATTTATTTACTGACTCAAACAAACAAAAAAATTTCCCTCTCCTTTTATTCATTTTTTTATTATTATTCTTTTTTAGGAGGTGCCAGGGATTGAACCCAGGACCTCATACATGGGAAGCAGGCACTCGACCACTGAGCTACATCTGCTCCCCAATGAGAGTTGTTTTTTTTCATTAGTTTGTTTGATTTTTAGGAGGTACCGGAGATCAAACCAGAGACCTCATACATGTGAAGCAGGTGCTTAACCACTTGAGCTACATCTGTTCCCTTCCTTTATTTTTAATTGGACTTGAAAAGGAAAGGTGATTCTCCACTGCTCTGATTTTCCTTAAATCAAGAACCGTTATTGTCTGTATATCTTCAACTTTTTTTCCTTCCTCTTTCTGTTTCAAACACTACCTGCAAGCAACTACTGTCCTCAGGCTTGCCAGAACACTGACTAAAAACTTGTCAGTGAAGTTCTTTTCTGTTCTATATCTGTACTATTATCTGATGTTGCTCTCTCCCCTTTACTTCTGGCTACTTTATTCCACTGATGACCCCCACCAGGTTTAAGCCCGATCTTATTGAAACAATCACAAAAGTGCATTGTAGTAGCCAATATCTAAGATATTCCCCACTGTCGCCCTCCTCCTTTGTGTAGTCTCCTCCCACATTATGCCAGGTTTGGTCGGTGTGAATAAGAATACTGCAGAAATGATGTTCTGTCACTGCCAAGCTTTAGTTCTAAAAGACTTCTCATCACTTGGACTAGGCAAGCCAGCTTTCATGTCAGGAGAATATTCAGGCAGTCCCTGGAGAGTGGACCATGTGGTAAGGAAGGAGGCTTCCAGTCAATAGTCACTAGGAACTGTGGCTATCCAGTAACAACTGAACTGAACTTGGAGGTCTGTTCTCCATTCTCAGTTGAGAGTTGAGATGACTGCAGTACTGACCTGGCTTACAGCCTGACCATAATCTCATGAGAGGTCCTGAGCTAGAAGCACTCAACTAAGCTCCTTCCTGGATGTCTGACTCTCAGAAACAATGTTAGATAATGATTTTTTGTTGTTATTAATTTGTTATATAGCAATAGATAACTAATGCAGATGTGTGTTCACAGTCTTCTGCCTTCCTTTCTTTTGGGAGCCTGAAGCTAAGATATGCTTCCTATGTTTTGGATTCAATGATCTGGAGTTGGAGAGTTAAGTTTTGTAAAACTACCTGGTGGTAGCACCCTTACCTTCCATGTTGGTCCAGAATGTAGGGTTGAGCTTTCAACCTCATCCCAAAGGAAGCAAGTTTGAATCATCTGGTACCACATTATCCTTGAAAACTGGGCCTCACACATAAACAGCCTATTGATAGAGGGCTAGGACATGGAGGGAGCAGGATACAGATGTACAGCCAAGTTTTTGCTTGTCTCCTTTGGGTCAGAGCCCTTTTTTCTCTTCCTGTCCTACCATTGCAAAGAATAGTACTCCACAGTTATTAGGTTTCTCATATGTTTTTGGTGATAAACATGGTAGAGTCCTTGTCATAAAGGTCTGCTTGAGACATAAAAAATTGAAAGAAGCAATGTCTTCTCTATGTAATTGACTACTGAACATTTGTCAGTTAACCTGAAAACCAACTGTCATGTGGTACCAAACTGACTAGGATGACTGGGTATGGAATAACTGTATTGAAGTTAAGGAAAATGGTTCAATCTGGACAGACTGGCTGCTCTGTACTGCGAGACTCTGAACCTGGGTCAGGATACTGGTAACTGTCTTTACCTATTCAGTCTTTTCCCTTTTTCACACACTCCCTATTTCTATCCATCCAATGTCAATTATCCTGAAGGAGGTACAACAATACAGATCTTTACTAAACCGATTTCTTCTTCCCTTATCCCATCAAAACCTTCTCTGATGCACATCTCTAACATCAACCAGTATAATTATAAACAACTTGAATCAGACTTGTTTGTTCATTAAATCACCAGGAGATCTTATTGAAAAATACAGATTCCTCCCAAAACATAGATCAGAATTTCCAAGACCCCAAAATTTTTGTTTTTATCAAGTGCTCTAGAGAGTTTACATGGTTAGACAAGTTCTGGATCTTAAAGGTTTTCTAAATAGGTCTCTTAACAGAGAACATGAGAATTTGTAAAAGGATAAGCAAAAGGCAATAAGACATCTGACTCAATGCTTTCTTTAGGTCCATTGGGAACCAGGTGTTTAATTGAAATAAGCTATCAGAAAAGCTCAGAATTCAATAATTTTCACATAAATAATAATTAAAAATATCATAATGGAAATATAATGAATAGGCTAGTTAGAGGTGAGCCCTGTGTTGCTAGAGAAGAGGTGGAAATAGCAGTTGTAAAACACACAATTTGAGACTCATTGATTCTTGGGCTTTCTTGATTTTACCAGAAGGTTTTAACAGAAAATTTCTATGCAATTAAATGAAAGCTGCTACATGGCTGATACAATTTTAAGACCTCAAGGCACAATCAGTATTCGATGGATTTCCATTTTAGAGATACTAAAATGGAAAAAAAAAAGTGAAAAAAGGGGCAAAGAATTGATGAATTCAGATTATGTTATTCTATTATTAAATTACATTATTTCGTATAATTTATTATATGCCATGGTCATACTAAAGGCAATTTTTTCAACTAGGGACAATTTCTGTCAACTGTAACCAGAGAATAGTCTTAAAAATGTAAAAATCACAAGTATCAGGTATTCAGATATACTACTCATTTGCACAGGAATACATATATTTAAACTATATAACTATATATAAACTATATATACTTTTGGCTTTTATAATGGGAATTTTATTTAGGGTAAAAGCATACAGTTCTGAGGCTGTGAAATGTATGAATCAAGGCACCATCAGAGATGCTTCTTCACTAAAGTCAGCTCCTGCTGATCCTGGCGTGTTGGCACATGGTGAAGCAAGATGGTGGGTGATCTCTGCCGAGGCCTCTGCCTTCCCTTCCAAAATCTACCTTCGTTTTCCGGAGCTCAGCTCAGGCATAGGGCTTGTCTCTTATCATGCTTCCTTCTCAGTCTAGGCTGCTCCACTTTCATCCTGATATATAAAAGCATCTTGTATTATAAAAGCATCTTGTATTATAAAAGTAACTTGTATTATTTATTTCTTAACAATTTCTATTTTCCTTCATATCCATTCCTGCCCCTGGCTGTGGTTCAATAACTTATTTGAATTCCTATTTACATTCTCTGGTCTTTGACTCTTTACTACTGTCGTTACTCCTCTATGTTGTTACTCCTCTGAAGAACTCTAGTCTGCTTAATCTCAGAGGTCATCCTTTCACGGTTCACATTCCTCTAGTTTGTTGATGATAATTAGTCCAAGCGTGTGGTTTGCAAATTCTGGTAAATATCTGAATCTTCCTTGGAGCTTCTTAAAATCACAGAATTCACAGCTGTATAGCTCCATACAGGTCTGGAGAAGAATGTAAGCACAGGAATCACAGTACATCAGCAGGAGAATCCAGGTTGAGCTTTGGCACTCTCAGACACATTTGTGTTCCTAAGAAGGGCATCTCTACACACATCTGTGGCTTCTGACTTCACAGACTTTAACTTTGGCTTCTTAATCAGCCTAAGCCTGCCGGTCCAAATTTGTACTTCTAGTATCCAAGCTTGTGCCTGGTCATCAATTCATAGAGTTTATTTCCAGCATTTTAATAACCATTGTATCATACTGAATTTCCAGCTAATAAATTTAATTTATGGATGCATTTAAAAGAATAGGTGTGAATTAGTTAACATGATACCATTTGTAGATTATATTGTTATCTGGGAAAATGCTTTAAACAAAAGATTACCTTAATAATGGGAATTTTGGACTGTACAGTAGGCTATTTGATATGATCCTTTCATCTTGATAGTTTTGGGCTCCTCAAATCAAACCCATCAATTGGTCTCCTACTCTGGCTCTGTGAACAGCAAATCTAATATCACATTTAGAGACGATATCCTTTTAGAAACATCTCAATTATTTGATAATATATCATAATTCTCCTCTCCTCAGGGTAATTGAATCTTTACCTTTTTCTCATTAATACCAAGCTGTATAAGAACCAAAATGTTATATATAAAGAAAAGGGCTTTATAGAACTTTTATTCCATTATGAGAATAGTTTAAAAAATTGAATGCAAGAAATTTATTCACATGTACTAAAAATTGCATAGAATAGATTGGATGCTTAATGTGATTGCCATTAAAGCAAATCAATAATGAAACCCTTCTAATAGTGAAGCAATCAAACACAGCTGAATAACATTAATTGGAAATCATGATGTATTTTATAAATCAAAGATGGCAAATCAATAACAAGGTTGAAGGTGCACCTGTGGTGATCAGTCTTGGTCACATTTTTCTGACAGGTGACCACATAATATTGATTGTGAAGAGGCTTATATTGAAT